>JASAOC010002108.1:0-189105 GCA_030849835.1 Herpetomonas samuelpessoai | reverse complement strand
GTGTCTTGACGTTCGGCTATAACCCTCAGTCATGCATCTCACGCGAAGCCCTGGGACCAAGGTTTAACCGTCCCCCCCCCCCCCCGCACGTCCGACGCCACCCCCTTTCCCCATACCTTCTGCGCTTGGGCTGTCCCTTTCAATGATTTCATAGACGTCGCCGAGAACTTATTTTCTGACGTTTCGAGATTATTATTTCTTTTTGGCTCTTTTCTGTTTTGTTCTCATGTGAACTTGCGTTCCGCAGACGAACTCCCTCTCCATTTTTCGACTGTTGGTTACCTGTTGTGGCTTCTCAGTACCTTGTTCGTTGTCCATGAGTGAAACAAACTACAAGAATGCTATCTGATCCCATGTTCGGTAACCCCTGTGAGCCCTGTGGTTCCTGCCCTCTCTTTTTTTTTCTTTTCTGTCGTTTGTTTTGTTGGGAAGAAGGCACATGGCCGCACTTTCGTCTTCTACCACAAGCGCGCGTTCTTCCCTGTTTCGACTTCTGTTCTTCCCCTTTTAACTTCTGCGTACCACCGTCGCTATTACTTCCTCTCCTCCGTCCAGAAGGACTTGTTCTTTTTTTCTTTTTCTTTTTTTCGTTTCTACTTCGTTTGCCCATCGCGGATAATAATGTTTACTTCTTCTGTCTTTCCCATCACCTCCCCCTTGATCACCTCCACGCGTTACTTCCGACGTGTCTTGCCGTCGTTATATATATACCTAAATATGTTCTGACCCAGCACGTGTCTTCCCGCCCCCAAGCGATACGCACCCAAATAAATCTAACTCTTTTTTCTCTCTCTTTCATTTCACGTTCTGTCTCTGCATTTAACATCAAACCAAACAAAAGACAAGCACACTGGTAGGCCACGCTGGAGACACTGGACTGTGCGAGAGACGTCAGCTGCTGTCGATCCTAGAAGGAGTGTGAGCGAGCGTCCCGTCTGCGGCATTGTGACACCACCTACGAAACGCTTCGGCGAATCACGTTGTTGCTACATTGCGCATTAGGGGGAAAAAACACACTGACGAACAGGGTATTGTGCACTGAGATTACCACGGGTTCGGATTATCGATGCCCTCTGACCGCATGGCTGCCAAGCACGCTGACGCAAAACACGTCACCTGTCGCGTTGTGGTGAATTGAAGTGCCTTTCTGCGAGATAGAAGAGCCGAACCAATTTCACCATCAACTTCTCTCGCGCACTTTTTTTTCCCTAAACACTAGAACGATAGCATCCCTAACACATCTCTAGTAGGTTCCCCTTTCCTCTCTCCTCTTCTCTTCCCTCTCCCACATAGTGACCTCTAGCAGTCGTTTTCCCGTCTCGGTACCCACAGCCCTGTCATCTCTCCCGTATTGAGTTGTTTGCTGTGATATTCTTTTGCTGCCTCGGTCCGCGCACAGGGTGTTTCTTCCTCCCCTTTCATGAGTACCACGTGTGCCAGAGCACCTGATTCGTAGGCATTTGTAGTTGTACAGCCAACGTTTCTTTACTAGTGATTGACATTGTTACGCTTGCCTTCTTGGAGTGGTCCTCCTTTTCTAGACAGCAAAGCATCGCCCGCAGCCATAGTAATGTTTTCACTTTCCTGTGTTCAGAGGGTCGGGCTCTTCCGCCTGTCAATCATTCGGTTAGGAACCGCTGGCCACGATCACTTCATTGACCCTTACCGTGTCCTGGGTGTAACACAGAGTACACCATTCCCGGAGATCCGCCACCGCTTCCACGAACTCACGCAGAAGTATCACCCTGACATGCCTACTGGTGACCCGAATAAATTCCGTGACATCAACGCCGCGTATCGGCAGATTCGGGCCGACTACCGACAGCAAAAGGATAACTTTAGTGACTCCGCCTTCGCCAGGGCGAAGCATCCCAGGGGCTCCCACGCGCACAGTGAGGACTTCTGGACAGCGCAGAATGAACGCATTCGACAGGCAAATGAACGCATGGCGGCGGCGCGGCAGCGCGCGGAGCAGCAAGAGGCGTACGCGCGTCAGCGAGCGGCGGAGCGGAACAAGAGTGTCTTCCGCAAAGCGTACGATGCGCTGTATGGAGCCGAGATTTGGCTTTCTCTCTCTACGGTGGTCATTGTTTTCATCTACGCCATGGAGCGGTATTACACGATGCAACGCATGATTCGTGAGAAAAATACTCACCTCCACAACATTGACCACGGCCTGCCTCCACCGCTTCCCATGGAGGTGGATGAGGACCTCAAGAAAAAGTACAGCGACCCCGTTGACCGCAGCGCGCTCGGTATGGATGACCTACGCATCCGCACCGAATCGCAGTACCGTAAGGCGACCCAGCGGCGGTTTGAAGACTTCCGTGAGTTCATGTACGTCTACGACCCCGACGGTGTCGCAAACCGCAGAGTAACCACAGAGCGTTTCAGCTTTCAGTATCTCAAGGAGGAGGAGATTCCCAAGCGTTGCCCCGTCATCAAGAACTTTAATTCGGAGTTGAAGCGCAATGGGTATGAGAGCACGGAGAAGGACCTCGTCGCCGTCATCAAAGACACCAAATGGGTGTCACCAGACATGGGCTATGCTGCTTCGCTTGTCGCAAAGGGTCTGGGCTGTATTCCTGTCACCTCGCCCAACACGGCCAAGTGGACGTTCATTGAGTACGTGGACACCGACAACGTGAGGAAGAAAGGAAAAGGGATGGGCAAGGTGGAGCCGGTCTGCCTTGTCGCCATTCGCAACCATCGCTTCGACAGGGTGGGTATGTGCCAGCGCATGACGGTGACCGGGCGCCATGGACTTGTCCCGTCCCTTGAGGCGCAGCGCGAGGAGGACCTCAAGTCCGGTGCTGTGAGGAAAAAGGAACTGGTGACGGGCGGCACGCTGCCCATCAAGGATCTGTCTGTCCCACTGAAAGATATGCAACTTTGAAGAGCGGCCGTATCATAGCATCAGACCCGCTGGCGGAGGCCCCCGCCCCATCAGAGGAGAGAGGATGTCCCACACACGCTTTGCGTTTTGTCTTCTCTGGCTTCTGTGTTCGAAAGGAGTCCGACAAAGCTTGCACACACGCAGGAGGAAGGTCTCACTCTCCCTCTCTTTCTTTCTTTATGGCCACCTGTGTCCTTCACACAAGCATGCTTGCACGAATGATGTTTCGGTGGGCAGGTAATCCTACCTGTCTCATTGAGCGTATGGCCTCGCGCTGGTTCCGTGGTGTTGCCACTTCTATTTCGCAGTCGTGGAGGTGCTATTCCGAAGATGCTCTTATCATGTGTGGAGAACGTCGTTGTTTGGTGAATGTTTTGGTTCTGAGGTCTCCCTCCCTGTTAAGCAACATGGATCATGTGACTCTATGTCCTTCTGCACTCAAGGTACAAAACGTCATGCACGTCGCTGCTAACGGAACTCTGTGCGCACATGAAGTGAATCACAGGTGTGTATTCTCCTGTCTGTTTTTCTGCCTTTTAAAAAACAATTACTTTGTTTAATCTGCACCCAGCCGCTTTTGGCCTTTAACTCTCTGCTTCTGTCCGCTTTCTCGCTTCTTCCGCCTTTCCGTGAAACCAACTGTAAGGCGTCCTACACGACAAACCAAACGAGTCATAGAATGTTCCCTGGGCCGCCAACCACTGCGGTTCCTTGTGCTGTGCGAACAGCCTCAGCGTTCACCCACCTACCCACCTGCCCTCCCCTCCCATCCTTCTGTCCACGGAAGATCGATGCCTTCACAGACCGTCAAATCCTCACTCCCTGGTCCCATCTATCACCCTAATGGATGACACATGCTCACACTCACACAAACTCCACTCCCGTGCAACTGTTGTTTTCTCCCACTTAGTTACTGGTTAGGGAAAACTAGAATAGTCGATTGCGTTGTCGTACACCTACCTTCGTCGGATGGATATGTTCACTGCATAAACCAAGCTCCACTCGCTACCTGCTTCTTGCGAATCCAATCGCGTCGTCGGGTTAGTAAGTGCGATCAAGATCACCTTGAGCTTCGGTTACGGGAACCCCTTGTGACAGCATACCTGCACCCTTAAGATTAGAAGAAAGAAAAAAACAATCGTCACAGAGTGATACCTATAACTAGAAGTATCCGGTTCCTTGTGTGTGTGTGTGTGTGTGTGTGTGTGTGTGTGCGTTGACGCCTGAGAGCCCGTTCGACAACAAAAGAGGCCATGCCATGTCACTCCATGACGCAGTGTTACGTGCCGAGATGCTCCTAAAATACCGTGGCTCGTGTGCAACTTCTCTCTTCCGCTCGCCCTCTGTTTCATGTTATCATAAACACGCTTCCTGACATGCGTTTCCTGCACCGCTGCAGAATCTCAGCGCACACAACTTCCACTTGTATTATTTTTTAAATACTAAAACTGTACGTTAATTCTTAACTGTTGGTAAGTCATCATCGGCTAACTACAAAACCTCTTTCCGGTCGTTTGATCAAAACAAGTACCCAGCAAAACACCACCTACCCTTACCCCTTTCTCCCCACCCACAGACCAAACATGCGCTACGTTGCCTCTCTCGACCAGGGCACTACCTCCACCCGCTGCATCGTCTTTGACGAGAAGTTCAAGATTGTCGCAGTGCACCAGCTGCCCCATGACCAAATCACGCCTCAGCCCGGCTGGCTCGAGCACGATCCCATGCAGATCTACCACAATTCGTGCATTTGCATCGTGGAGGCCCTGAAGAAGCTCCGCCAGAAGGACAGGAACTTCACCCAACTCGACGGCATCGGCATCACCAACCAGCGTGAGACGACGGTCGCCTGGGACAAGGAGACAGGCAAACCGCTTTGCAACGCGATTGTCTGGAGCGATGCCCGCACGTATGAGGTCCAGAAGCGCATCGCCGACACCGTGGGCGGCGGCAACCCCAACTTCGCCTCCAAGGTCACCGGCCTCCCATGCAGCACGTACTTCTCGGCGTTTAAGATGATCTGGTACCTGGAGAACGTCCCCGCCGTCAAGGCCGCGGCCGAGAAGGGCACTCTTCTCTTTGGCACTACGGAGTGCTGGCTTATGTGGAAGCTCAGCAACGGCACCTGCCACAAGACGGATGTGACCAACGCGTCGCGCACCTTCCTGATGGAGCTCGGCTCCCTGCGTTGGTCGGAGGATCTCTGTGCGAAGCTGAAGATCCCCATGGCAGCCCTTCCGGAGATCCGCAGCAGCAGCGAGAAGCTCTGCCAGGTGACCACCAAGGACCACGGTGTGGCGTCCGCGCTCGGTGACGGCACCTGGATTGCTGGTTGCATTGGTGACCAGCAGAGCGCTCTGTTTGGCAACATGTGCTTTGCTCCAGGAGAGGCGAAGAACACCTACGGTACAGGCTGCTTCCTTCTCATGAACGTCGGCACCAAGGTGCAGTTCTCAGAACATGGCCTGCTTGCCACCGCCGGTTACAAGCTCGGCGATGGCCCCTGCCACTACGCCATTGAGGGCTCCATCTCCGCTGCCGGTGCGACGATTGAGTGGATGTCTGAGAAGCTCGGCTTCTTTGCGCACCCACGTGAAGTGGAGGACATCTGCCGCAAGGTCAACGGCACCGACGGTGTCGTGTTTGTCCCTGCGTTTGGTGGTCTGCTCGCTCCGTACTGGGACCCTACCGCCCGCGGCACGATCGTTGGCATGACCTTCAAGACATCCAAGGCTCACATTATGCGGGCCGCCCTGCACGCCATCACGATGCAGGTCAACGACGTCATTGACGCGATGCGCAAGGACAGCGGCGTCACGCTTGGTTCCCTCAAGGTGGATGGCGGTCTGAGCAAGAGCAACCTCCTGATGGAGATGCAGGCTGACGCCCTCAACGTCGACCTGTACGTTCCTCACATGAAGGAGACCACTGCCCTTGGCGCCGCCCTCCTCGCCGGTCTCGCAGTGGGTACCTGGAAGTCCCTGGAGCAGCTGAAGGAAATTGCCGCCCAGGAACTCACTGCGGACCGCGTGAAGCCGACCCTCACCGACGAGAAGGTTCGCAAGGAGCGCAAGGAGGAATGGGCACGCGCCATTCAGAAGTCCAAGTGGGCCAAGCTTTAAGCGCGGTCAGTAACTTGTTCCATGTACGTGCTTGCACGTGTTTCACAGAGTCGCACTGCCACACCAGTCACGTCTCCAAGTCTCCCTTCTCCTCCATCCCCGCCTTCTTCCTTACGTGAACGAACCCCCCGTGCGTCAGAACATGTACCGCGAGAATTTTTAAAATGTGGAAGGGTGCCACGCTTCCGTCGCCTACGGCGACGTCCTGCTGTTCCCCTGGAATATATCTAAAGCTTTCCTTTCTCTTACTTTTCCCACCAAAACCTCTTCTACCTCCGAGCCCACCACCTCGGATGATCCATAAGTGCTCCCTTCTTTCTTCTTCTCTCCTCTCGTTACGTATGTCATAGAAAACTTTATTCGTTTTCCTTACCTTCGACACCACAAGGCAGCCGTTTCATTGTTTCTCCTTAACTGGATTTCTTCCTCCCCCAAACAATATTTCTGCAACGATTTAATTCACAGCTTCGTTTTCCTCCTTTCTCCATTTCTGTCATTGGATGTTTTGTTTTTTTTTACATGTATTTTTTGCTTGCTTGCCTGTGGATGTGTGTGTGCGCGACTCGCTTGAATCCCCCGAAAACACAACCCAAATACAACCTGCGAACGAAAGACACCCCCCCCCCTCACCAGACGTTGCGAGGCCACGCGCTAAGACAGCGGCTACTCTTCGTTTGGTCACGTACGGGGAAGTCTGTTGCCTTCTCCATGGTTTAGTTGCGTGTGTGTGGTTTCTCCATTACTTTATCCATTGTTCCTTTGGTGTGTCGTCGCCTCCCCTCATTCTCTTACTCTCGCTGGGACCGCTCTCTGTGGGCTTCAGGAAGGCGTATTAGTCGCTTTTCTCATGCTCTCTGTGCCTCCGTCACTAGGCGCCCGTTTCTTTTTTTTTTTTCCTCACTCTCTCTCCAACAGTCTCCTGCGATCCCGCACCGAGGAGACCATGAAAACGCTTCTTTAAAAAAAAAAACAACTTGTTTCTTGTCTCTTTGGATGTCTCTGCTTCTGTCGTTGTCGTTTCCGTTTCTTTTCCTTTTTTTTTTTCAACTCTCTCTACCTTTCTTTTATGCTCGTGCCGCTGTTCGTCTTCATCTTGAAACTCCCGTGTGAATGCACAGATCTCCTTTGATCTTTCGCACACACCGTGAACCCACAAGCGAGAGTGTCACAAATGTGGATGCACGTGCGGTTTACTTTGTCTACCGTCGACGGCCTTCGGTTGTTGACACTGTTTTTACCTTTTCCTAACTACAACTTTATTTGGCTGATACTTAAGAAAAGCTGAAGGGCACTGTGTCAGGATGTTGGAGACGGGTGAATTGCGCTATCGTTTCACACGACTCTTCTCTTTCTTTCTATATTGCTCCCACAGCAATGATTCCTTCACAGTCTTCTACTCCCGTTAGTCCCCTTTGCGATACAGTCTGGTGGCCGTGTGGGATATCTCTGCACAGCTTCCTTTTTAGGATAATGTTTCACATAACCCACAACAGAGCACACTATGGACTACAGATATCTCAGTGTTGGAGTGGAGACGACAGCCCTTCACGTAACAGAGGAAACGGAGGAAAGTGATGCGTCATCGCACATCATTGGCACACATACGTACACATGTACACGCGTCACTCCGCCCTGTGTTCACTGACAGAATCGGCATCGACCAGTGTGCTCTCGCCCACAGCGTGGTGCAACTTCTTCAGCTGCTGTTCTCTCGGCCGTTTACTTAAAACGTCCCCCCCCCCTCCTTCCGTATCAAAGACGACGCCTATGGGAATACTGGTTTGCCTCTTCCTTTTCCTTTGAATGTGTGAGTAGTGGCTTCATAGGTATTCAAGCACATTATCGGTTTTTCGTTTGTTTGTTTGTTTTCGCTGTGATTTCTTTTCATCTGCACTTAGAGTCACCCGTTTTGCACTTTCACCTAGTGAGAAAGTCCCAACAAGAATTTGACGACTCTCACCCATCCCCACGGCCTTTTGTTTTTCCCCTTTCCACTGCGCAGTACAGCGGTAATTTATATAGCAAGGGACGTCCCTAAAAGATATACCCTCAGAGATCTGGCACCATGTTTTATCCCCCTCGTGAATCTGACCAAAAGCGCCAACGTCAGCGCACCGAGGACCGCACGCAAGAGGAGACCGACTTGCGCGATCGGATCCGCGAGTCCTGGCCTGGCGACATTGTCTACAACGACGGCATGGATGCCGAAGAAGTCTCCGGGAAGACTCTCCGCCGCATCCTCCAAGAGCACGACCGACCACACCGTGACGTCCGCAACGAGTCCTGGCATGTGAATGGCACCCTGGGTCGTCAACGACGGTTCGCCTTCACGGCAACCTTTTCACTAACAGCCGTTAACAGCAGCGTCAACCCTCCCGACGAATCCTCGGATCTGAATAATCTCTCAGACGTCCAATGGACGATCACAGACAACAGTGGAGCGCAGAGCAAGTACTACCGCTTTAGCTGCCTCGACCACCGCGCTCCTGCACTGCTTTCGGCTCTCCTGGCGAAGGGAGAACTGGGCACCGTTGAGGAGCATCTCATGCAGGCCACGGTGGAGCAGCTCAACCGTGATGTTCTTGTGTGCCCCGATCAGTGCATGACACGCCCAGCAACTGCGCGCTTCAGTGAGCTGGACCTACGTTTTGGTGATTCCTTCCTGCGGCGCGTGCAGCCAGCGAAACGCACAGAAGGTGTCGACGTCCTCTCCGTCACCAAGTACCACATGCATCTTGAAGGAAGTACCAACGACAATACCACCGAGGACCCTGCACTGGAGGCTAAGGCGACGCTCGACATCATCTTCTCCCCGCGCGTGGTGCCGATGCTCGATGGAGATCACGGCATCATTGGCCACGGCGACTGGAAGGACGACATGTACTACCACTGCTTTCCTCACATGAAAGTGGAGCAGTGCTCCCTTCGTGTCACGCGCGCTTCTGACGATCTCGAGTACGCGCGTGAACTGGAGATTCACGACGGCGCTATCTGGATGGACCACCGCTTCGGTGGTGTTGTGCCGCGTTCTCCGGCGGAGGCCGAGTATCTCAAGACGCAGCGCAAAGATGCCAAGAAACCTCGTGAGGACGTCCTCGTGGACCGGTGTATGCTCCGCCTGTTCAACGAGGAGCAAGACTGCATTGCTGTCACGCGTATCGCACCTGTAGTATTCCCCAGCGACGCCAAGAGCGATCCGTATGATGACAAGGCCGCACAGCACTTGTACGCCAGTGTCCAGAGTGGCAAGACACGTTCTGGCTACGGCTACTGGTCAACGCCTGCAGATCGCAAGAAGGACCCTGTGGGCCCGCTTCATGACATTTGCTTCAACGCAGATGCAAGCAAGCAATTCCGCAGCGAGGAAACGGGTGTCCGCTACCCACTCGAGTTCCACATCAGGACTCCATTGTACAAGGATGCCGTGGCAGAGTTGACCGTCCGCGTACCGTTTCCCCATCAAGAGCTGCCGAGCTCGCTGTTACAGCCGAGCGACTGGATCGGGACTGTCACGGTAGACGGCACCATCACGAAGCCCGCTCCGGCAGGCGTGACGGCAGATGGAAAGGATACCATTACATCTCGTGTTGTTGGAGAAGGGTTTTTGCAGATGCATGGCCACGGCATGCTCCGCAACACGGTCGCTCTTCTCGACGCCCTGCGCGCGGGCTCCCTCCCTACACTCCAGTCCCCCGATGTTGCCACGCAAGGCAACGGCAAGGAAGGATGGAAGAAGCTCGCCGACGGTCCCGCTCTTCACGCCCTCAGCGGTGTCTGCATGGCAATGGCATCTCGCGGGATGCCGCTCACCGACGATCAGAAGGTCGTTGTCTCGTCGATGCTCGCGACGTACGCGTACATCTACCACCACCCCACAGATGTGGATAGCGTGGAAGCCGCGCTGGTGTGGTGCCAAGGGAAGTGGATCACATATTTTGGACGCCACCCCATCGATAGTCGCACGCTCCTTGTTCGTGCCTTCATGCTGCGAGAGCTCGGGGACGTGATGCGGCGCAAGTGCGCGCAGATGGTGCCGAGTGGCGCGGCCGCCCTGGACATTGCTGTCATGGCTCTGCAGGCCGCCACTGCCTCTGTCGATGCGGAGGAGGCCATGGAAGGGAAGCACATCCCTGCCGCACCAGTAGTGGAGGCCGTCCCTACCGCGCTCGAGCTGTCACAGCTCAAGGCCCTCCTGGACGGCAAGTGGGTGTACAAAGACGCTACCGGCAGTATTAGCGCCGTCCTTGTAGAGCAGCACGTTCCTGTCCTCTGGCGTAATCTGATGGGCAAGGTGCATCCCACCTGTGAGTACGACGTGGATCGCGAGGCGCAGAAGGTGAGCTACACCATGACAACGATCCTGGAAGAAGCGGACAGAGTCATTCACGTAAACGGACAGTCGTGGAGCTGGCGCTGTCCTGCGCGTGGCCAGCTGACGAGCCGCGCCTGTGTCTTGGAGAACGGCCGCCAGCTGTACGTGGAGTCGTATGTGCGCGGTGGCGTGGAGCGTATCTGGTACACTTTTGGAGCAAAGGGGACGACCATGCAGGAGACCACGTGCTACTACCGCACGCGCGCCGACACGGAGCCGGCAGCGTGGTGTATTCGGCATTTCGTCCCTGGGGGGAACGCTGACACCCAGAAGTAAGGCGAACTGCGGCACGGGTGCAGACGAGACTGTCCATGTGCACTTGGGGTGGGGGTCCTCGTGAAGTTTCTATTTGTCAGTACAACAACCCCGAGGGCGACGCAACGGAGGCACACGGGGACGGCACTTTACCGCCAGAGTCTGTGGAATATCTTTCTCTGTCTCTCTGTCTCCGTCTCTCTCTCCATCTCTCGGCTAATATTGTGAAAGTCACCGTTGCACAAAGCGCCTACAAGATCACAGCGTTCAACTTCAAATTTGTGGTGCCCGATTTAATATCTGCGGCGAGCGTGGCAACTTATGACGGAGCTCGTGAACCGCTGCGAGATGCCGCATCACACAGGATGGGGCGGCGACACAGTTGCGAGTAGTGTCTTCCTGTTGTGAGGTACCATTTTGACTCTGTTATTTGAGTCTGCGCATGCATGGTACCTCAGGCGAGACGAAAATGACAGCGCAGCAGCTCCTGTCTCATCTCCGACAGTACAGCGCCACCTCCATGCACCCCTCCTACGCTGTTTTTTTTTCTCTCACTCTCTCTTTCTCTCTCTCTCTTTCTCTCTCTCTCTCTCTCTCTCTCTCTCTCTCTCTCTCTCGATCAGATTCTTAGTCTGTTTTTCAAGCTTCGTACCTTTTGCGTCGTTTGAAAGTCTTTTGCACACACCAGACGTGTACAACTTACCGTATTCAAAACACACATTTGTTATTTTTTATACGCTGGGTCTTTCCCCTACTATTCGCGTACTCCCGCTCTTCCCCTCTACTGTCAAAGTTCATCGCATTGCCCTGTGGGATAGCAGAACCACCACAAACACACGCACACACACACACCTACCCGAATTCGGCTGCACTGAGACAATCATGACCGAAAAAGAGCAGGCGATTGACCAGAAGTTTCTGGACAAGCAAAGCCGCACCATCGGGACGTACGGCCTGGAGACCATGGCCAAGCTCATCTCCTTCAAGGTGCTCATTGTCGGCTGCGGCGGTGCTGGGATTGAGGTGGCCAAGAACCTCGCCCTCGCGGGTATCCACACCATCATGCTCTACGACCCCCGCCGCCCCACCGTGGCTGACATGGGTGTTAACTTCGCCGTCACCGAGGAAGCCATCTCCAGCGGCAAGTCCGTGGCAGAGGCCTCTCGGGCGTACATTGCGGACCTTAACCCCAACACCCGCGTTCGCGTTACCACTGAACTCTCAGAGGCAGTGGTGAGTGGCATGACCGCGGTGATCTTTACCGCCGCCGCCCCTGACCTCTCCCTCAAGACGCTCAACCGCTGGAACGCCTTTTGCCGTCGCCACACGCCCACCATTTCTTTTCTCCTTGTCCTCCAAGTCGGCGCCGTGGGCTCTGTCTTTGTCGACCACGGCGATGCCTTTGTTGTCAAGGACGTGGACGGGCGTCCGATGCTGCAGAAGTCCATCACGGAGGTCACCGAGAAGGTCGACGCAACCGGCGAAGCGTACAGTCGCCTCCGATACGAGACACCAGAGGGTCAGACACCTGGTGCGTTGCGCGACTACACGCAAATCAAGCTGTCTGAGGTGCAGGGGCTCACAAAGGCGGACGGCACGAGCGTCAATAACCAGGTCTTCAACGCGGTGGTCTGCCCGGCCGACCCCCGCGACACCGTTCGTGTCTATCCGTCCTTTGAAAAGCAAGGCTTCACGACACCGTACGCGACAGGCGGTTTCCTCCACGAGCTCAAGGAGACCGTCCCGTTGTCTTTCCGCTCGCTGCAGGATTGCCTCCAGTCGCCTGGCGAGTTTATTCCGGTCAGCCCCATGATGGACGGCTCTGAAGAGTCTCAGACCCACATCCTCATCAACGCACTGCTCCGCTTTGCCGAGACCCACAACGGCTTCCTGCCTGCTCTGCACAACGCCAACGACGCAGCCGAAGTGGTGAAACTCGCAAAGCAAATTCTGACGGACAACAAAGCAGCCCCTGCGGCGTCCCACCAGGAGTCAGCCCAGCCCTCGTCTACTACGGCCCACCCTCTTGCTCAGAAAACGGGTAAAACCGACTTCCCCGCCCGCAATCCGCCTCCTCCCTCACCCACCCCACTCGTCGTTGAGGAACTGAACGAGGACTCGATTCGCACGGAGGCCCTGATTGCGCAGGTGGAGCTGCAGCCGTTGGCTTCCTTCTTTGGGGCTGTTGTAGCGCAAGAGATTGTAAAGATCTCTGGCAAGTACACGCCGATCCATCAGTGGTTTCATCTGTCTTCTGAGGCCGTGCTCCCTGAGGGAGCAGACTACGCTACCAACAAGGCCGAGTTTGCCCCGGTCGACTCCCGATACGACCACCAGATTGCTATTTTCGGCAAGACGTTCCAGCAGAAGCTGGAGGACCTCAAGATTTTCATGGTGGGCTGTGGCGCACTCGGATGTGAGAACATCAAGAACTTTGCCATGTGCGGCATCTCCTGCGGGGCCAACGGCTCCCTCGTGGTGACCGACAATGATCGCATCGAGGTGTCAAACCTGAGTCGCCAGTTCCTCTTCCGGGAAGAAAATGTCGGCCAGCCCAAGTCTGTGGCTGCAGGAGCGCGCATGAAACAGATCAACCGCTCCGCCCACGTGGATGCGCGGCAGGACTTTGTGGGCGCCACCACAGAGCACCTCTACCCGGACAACTTTTGGAGCGGACTGGATGTTGTTGTGAATGCCCTGGATAACATGGAGGCTCGTCTCTACGTGGATGGGCAGTGTGTTCGCTTCCACAAGATTCTCGTCGAGGCGGGTACCATGGGTACGGGCGGCAATGTGGACATCATTGTTCCGGGCAAAACGAGCTCCTACGCAGACGGCGGCGCGGCGGATCAGACGGGTGGCATTCCCATGTGTACGCTGCGTAACTTCCCCTACATTTATGACCACTGCATCGAGTGGGCCCGTGCGCAGTTCGACGATCTCTTTGTCTCTCCTATGCAAGCCGCGAACCAAATTATCGAGGACCCCAAGGGTTACGTCGCCCGCATCGCGAACGAGGTGAGCCAGGCTCATAGCGACGGCGAGAAGCGCAGTCTCATTGAGAAGAACCTCGGCCCTCTCAAGTCCCTCCGCCGCATGCTTGAGGTGCTCACAAAAGGCCCCACCATGGACAAGTGCGGCCAAATCGCCTACGACGTGATGTTCAAGCTCTTCCGTGACCGCATCTACGACCTTCAGAAATCCTTTCCCCGTGACGCCAGGAAGAAAAACGGGGACCTGTTTTGGTCGGGCCACCGCAAGTATCCCAACGCCCTCACGTTGAACGACGCCAAGGCTGTCATGGGAACCGAGGACGCCAAGAACTTTATGGTGGCCGCGACAAACCTGTATGCGTGCATGTTGGGTATCCACCCACCCAAGCCAGAGCCCCGTTTCAACAACGAGAACCACCGTTGGATGGAGCAGTACCGAACCGACGAGTGGCTGGCCAGCACGCTCGCGCGGCTGCATATCCCCGAGTACGTTCCGGGAGACGTGGACGGCCTCGACGAGGATGCCGCGGCGGACGCTGCAAACAACGGGAACGAGCAACAGCGCAGCCTCGAGGACGAGCAGGCAGACCTGCAGGCTCTGCTCTCAGAAGTGGGCGCCATTGCCGAGACATGCTCGTCCACCAAGGCCGCCCCTCTGGAATTCGAAAAAGATGACGACGACAACTTCCAAATTGATTTCGTTGCTGCTGCGAGCAACCTGCGCGCAGAAAACTACGCCATCCCCACCGCCGACCGCATGAAGGTGAAGCTCGTCGCGGGCAAGATTATCCCAGCGATTGCGACCACCACCTCCGCCGTGACGGGTCTGGCGCTCATTGAGCTGTTCAAGGTGCTGCAAGGTAAGGACACGTCGTCGTTGCGGAATGGTATGCTCGACGTCGGCACCAACAACTACGTCTTGTTCGAGCGCGACTCCCCCATCCGCAACCGCACGAAGATTGTGAAGACCTACCTCCCCGAGCAGGACTACACGTACAAGAAACTAGTCGTCTGCGTCCCGGAGGGATTCACCAAGTACGACAGCGTGAACGTGGACGTGACCCCTACCACGACCGTCAAGGAGTTTGCGCAGGAGCTGGAAAAACAACTGAATGCGCTCCAGACCCCCAAGGAAGGAGGAAAGGAGCCGTACAGCTTCGAGATTGACGGCATCGGTGTCGGAAAGGGGCTGCTATGGAACGGGCGACCAAGCCACGCCAACACGAACGTGCCCATCATGAAGGCTATTGAATCGCAGAAAGTCTCGGAAGCGGGCGGAGCGCTACCTCGCCCCTTCTGGGAGAATCGTACCAAGTTTTTTGATCTTTCGGTGACGGTCTCATGTGAGGACGACGACGTGGAGTGCGACGAGGTTGAGGTTGAGGTGCCTACGATCTGTGTCAATGTCAAGCAATAAGGGTCGCACGCGGTTCACCAGAGGGAAGTCAAAGCCAAGACGGAAACAACGATCCTGAGAATCGTCTGTATTCTCCTGTATCCTCCCCGCTTTTCACGCTTGAGGTTTGAATGTCGTACGTTTCCCTAACAGTACGTTCAGGCTTTGCACTAACGAGCAGCGCTCCGAGTTTTTGTGTTTCTTTTTTCTTCTCTCTCTCTTTTATTTTCATGGTAACTTTTGTGGACTTCTTTTATGAATGCTCCTTTGTCAGCGTTCCCCTTTGATATATTTCTTTCGCAACAAGATTTACAGCATGCTAGGGGCGCATTCTTCGGCACCACTATTCGTGAAATCCACATCATCAAATTCAGACGGAATCGAAAAGCTTTTCCTGTGCCCCGTCATGCATGACGCGGCGGACAGGAAAAGAAACAGAAGCGAGAAATGGCGTAGAGATGCAGATGTCGAAAACTGACATCACCAACCATCGTCCAGATCCGCAACCAAATCTATAATGGGACCGGTGACGGTCAGACGTGAATTTCACCTTCCTGACCCGTGGGCAGACTTTCCTCTTCGGCGCTGCACATGCAATTCTGATCCCACGTCGAACATTTCTCTCTCTCTCACTCACTCACTCACTTACTCCCACTCTCTTGCGAGCTTTCAACCCATCAGGTTTTTCAACTTCCACTCCAGAGTCACCTTCACCACTATAAGCTTTCCTCTGCCACCCACAGACTCAGTACCGTCTCTGCACACAAGCACACAGAAAAGAAAAGAAGCGCCAGTTCTCACCACAAGCAGCTCACGCCATGCCGGTTCCAGACGAACTCCCTCGTCAGGTGCGTTCCCCTCCCAGCTACCATCTTGGTGTACGCAGCACGGACACACAGGTGAGGGCCTCCGTGGCGCCTTCCTCCCATCACACTTCCCTCCCTCGAGGGCCCACTCCGCTCCTTTCCAGTGCCTCAGCCACCCCCTTCGGTTCCTCTACAGCACGTCACCAACCGTCTGCGCTTCCGCATCCCACGTTTCGCCCGCGGGTGCCAGTGCGCGTCTCAGCTCCCACGAACTCCCCCAAAGCCGCTGCGGTCACGGCCGATCCTGACGACAGCGTGCGATGCTCTGAACCCGGTGGCTCGATCTGCAGCCAGGAAACGTCGGTTATACATGGTACCTCTACCAACCACCCATCAAGCAGCCACCACTGCCTCTCCATCAGCCTCGCTGCCAAGCAGTACGGCAAGCGCTTATCTGTGACAAACGCTTCCTTGCAGAACCCCCCTGCCGCCTCCGTCGCACCAAGGCTGACCGGCGCGCCACCTGCCCTATCGCACGTTAACCAAGCGCACAGAGGTAGCATTTCCTTCTGCGCAACATCCCCTCACGCGGCCTCACTCCGGACAGCCGCAGCAACGACGCGTGACACAGACAATGATGGCAAACTTCTCTCCCCCAAGGAAACACAGTTTTCAAGCCACTCCAGGGTACGCAGCTTCGGCTCCGTACGGGACAGCCAAACTGTGCGGTCCCCGCTGACAGGTGCAGCATTGGACATCGCGTCTGTGGTCGGCAATGCCCGTCGCGGCAGCGCCACTGTCCCTGCTTCCGATGCTCCGTCACCTATTAACACGACAATCCGCATTCGTAGCAAATCAAAGGGTGATCTCGGGCCTCTCCCTCAGCGACCGTCGCCGACTCCACCAGCGCCGTCGTCCCCGCCGCCCAGCGATCTGCACGCGATGGCGACATCGGGACGATCTATGTCAAGAACCACCCCTCCCACAACGTTCCTTGCGGCACGCGACATGTCCCACGGCACTGGTGTCTCATCCCGAGGACCGACACCCGCGGCCAACAGTGCTGCGGATGTTTCCACCAGTGTCTTTTGTCCCGCCGGCAACGATATCAACGCCGCGTTCATAGAGACCGTCGATGGAGCAGACAAGGAAGAGGACGTCTGCTCAGAGTTGTCCATCTCGTGGGAGAGGCGTCATCAGCAGCTCGCCATGCAGGCGGTGGAAGAGCAAGAGAGCCGCATGTACGTCTGCACGACAGCGCCGGAGCACAGCAGCCTCGGAGGAAGACTGACGAGCGCTCGTGGAGGAGCAGACCGTCGCCCCACCTTGACTGAGAAGCGGCAGATCCTCGTCAAGAAGCCTGTCCTGCTTAGCGACTCCTTTGTTGACCTTGACGAAGCAGAGTCATCCTCAGACACGCAGAGCACCGCTTCGTCAGATACAAACGCTTAGCGTTGCCATTGAGTTGGTATTCACGTCGTGCGCACTCGCACCATTCCCTTCATTGTATATAAAACACAGTTGTTCCTCCTGTTTTCACCTTGTCTTCTGATAAGCTTCACAGTTGTCGGTGTGCCGCTCCCTTGAGGTCACACGCACGCCCTCCTCCTTCGGGCACATCCCATAGGACTCGTCGGTGACCTTGTACACTTTTGGTTTCATGTGGTAAAGGCTTTGGGGATAGGTTTACCTCTCCTAGTTTGATGCCATGAAATGATGCGAGCTCGGCTCGTCTGCCCACAACACATCGTTATCTTTCCTTTTCCTCTGTGTACACTTCTACGTCACACTGATGACCACTCTTTACGTATCCTCCGTCCCCCCTTCGCTTGCTGGAACCCATCGGTAAATCGGTTTGGTGCTCCCTTTGCTTCCTGTTTCTCTGCAATGTTTCTTTCCTTCTGGAACCCCATGTCACATATCTTCTTGCTCACGCTCCATCCTTCACAGAGCATACTCACCCCCGAAGAGAAAACTAAAGACAAGACGTTACGACGGCAGGGTTAATGTGCCGCTGCCGCTGTCGGTTTACCGTCTACTGCCTGTAGTCCGGTTGTTGTCATCCAAGAAAGGCCATGCAAATGCAGCGGTGTACCATAACTGTCACAAGGAAAAATATTCGATTCGATATTTGCTCCCTGAACTTTCACACTGGTTAAGCAGAAAGGGTCACGCTCGCTTTCGTCTCCAATCTCCCTTTGAAAAATACCAGGTCTCAAAAGCAAAACCGTATAGAAAAGAAGGGAACTGCGACGCTTCTTCCCCTTTCTCATAAGTACAAGGAGTCTTGTCTTGTGACGCCAAGTTTCCTTTCTGACTTCTCTAGATCACATAATCTATTTCTATTTACCCGCTGCGCCCAGGATTTCACGCAGGGTCCTAACCACCTTTACTTAGCTTATCATCAAGGGTGCTTTCGCGATGCCGTCCATAACGTTCCGTCTACGCTCCAGCAGTTACGTCGGAGCCGTCAACCTCGATGGCAAAGTCATCTCCGTGCGTGAATTGCAGGTCGCGATTGCAGAAAAGCTAAAGGCGCCTCAGGAAGAAGTCAAAATCTTTGTTGCCGACAGCACCGATGAACTGCACCCCAATGAGGAACTCATGGCCTACTCGGTGGTGGACGTGGTTCGACAAGCCCACACAGGCAAGTTGACCTATGCCACGGCACGCGCCACAAGCAAGGCCGACGCGTCGCTTGCATACGGCATGTCATCGGACGCGAGTGCGTTGCCGGGAGGTACCTCGGGGACAGGCGGGATGGCTAGTCTAACAGAAGAGGAACGTCTGGCACAGCTGCAGGCAGAGGTAACCCTGGACACTGGTATCGACCAGGCGAGCGGGACGCGCAATCGACGCGGAGGCGGACCCGGTGGTCGCGGCATGGGCAGCCGCGGTCGCGGTGGGCCTGGTGGACGCGGTGGTGGGGGTCCAGGTGGCGACGAAGGTGCTGGCAGCGGTGGTGGCTTCAACCCCATGGACGTGGATAATTTCCGCCCACCGCCGAAGGGCTACATCTGCCACAACTGCGGCAAATCAGGGCACTTTATTTACCATTGCCCGGCCATCAAGGCGAATGGAGGAAAGCACATCCGGCTCCTGTCCTTGCCTATCGGGATCCCTGAGAGCATGCTGGTGGAGTGCACCATGGACGATCCCGCCCCAAAGTTCATCACCCGCGACCACCGCCTCGTCAAGCGCAAGATGGATGCCTCGGCGTTTGCAACGGTGGTGCTCCCTACCATGGCCGGCGCCGAGTCCCCGCAGCCTCCACACGCCGAAGACGCTAACAACGCCAGTCCCGGCGGTGTAAACGAAGCCCACGGGTGTCACGGAGATGGCGATGACGCGCGAGAGGCGGATGCCGTACAAGCAGATAAGACACAGACATCAGCACAGGTGGAGCAGTCCGTTCCCGAGAAATACCTGTGTATCATTGACCACGTCCCAGCAAGAGAGGCTCTGAAGACCCCGTGCTGCGAGCGCCTCATCTGCAAGTCGTGCTTCGACGCGCTTGTCGCCAAGGCGATGAAAATCATGGAGGATGTGGACGCGGACCCGCCGCTATGTCCTGCCTGCGAGGAGCCGCTCATGTTGGACGAATTCGAAGCGGCGGAGACGGAGCGCAAGGAGATTGAGGAGATGCTCACTAGCCGCAAACGCCCGCGCACGTAGGGTGCTCTGATTTACCTCTGCGTAGATTCGCGATTCTTCTTTCACAGACAGCTGTATGTTAAACGTAACACATTTCGAAACGACTAAATACCTTCCTATCAGAGAGCATACACGTGGGATGGAACGACTCCTGTCAGGCGGTCGGGACAGTGTGTGTTGTTCACGTCAGTCCTCAGCATAACGTCCGAAATAACGAAAACGAAGACCAGCAATGCCCGGGGTACGTTGACCCTCCATCGCTCAACTACTCCATCGTGGTTGCTCCCGTAGTGAGCGTTCAACAGGATCCCTTGTACAGAAGCACATCGTCTCTCACTCATCTTTCTCGAAAAGAAACAATAGCCTGACACATCACCGAGCAGGGAAAGCGTAGCGCGATACCACACACAATTTTGTTTTCATTACTTTGTATCCGTCGCTCGTGGGCTTTCTGCATAGTCAGCTTTGAGCGTTTAGTGATAGCGATATAAACATCTAGTAGCACCAGGATACGGCGAGCCACCACATCAGCAAGGACACAACGTCAGTTTTGCCGTGTCCTCCCCCCCCCTCTCTCTATCTCTCTTCTAAATTAGTTAGTTACTTGGTGTCTATTTATCCCACCATTTCTGATATTTCTCTCGTCTCTGCACGGTATCGTAGCACACATCGTTCACGGGGAAACGGCTTGAAGGAAGAAAAAGAAAAACCTACTCAATAACGCTGTACCCAATGACAAGCGTCTTCACCTACGGCGCGCGCTGCGCCAACCCCATGGCGGAGAAGTACGGCGAGATGGCCGCCCGCGCTAGCAAGGTGGGTTCTCGCAACTTTGTGTACAACCCCATGCACGATGACAAGATGGCCTTCCCACGCCATCACCACCGGCAGTCCGATGTCCCGTGGCGTGATTCCCTCACGTGGGCTCGCTGGCGCTGGATCGCCCATGACTTCCGCATGTTCGGTCTCTGGGGCGCCTTGCGCAAGCACTACTACATTGGAGAGTCCTGGCGCCGCAAGGACGAGAAGATCTTCGTTGGCAAGGACGAGAACGGCAACAAGTACTGGATGACACGTCGTACCGCTGGCACCATGTTCACCCGGTTGGTGGAGCCCAAGGATCCCCACTGGTTCCGTGGCCAGGCTCCGCACACGGCCAGTTCCATCTGGCTCAAGTGGCTCCAGGGCAACGTGGCGCACACGCCGGCACAGATTCAGGCTCGTGGTGAGTGGGGTCTCAACTCCCGCGTTGGTCAGCCCCTCCCCTTCAATATCAAGTACGATGACTTCTCTCCTCTCAACTGGGGTTCCATCTGGTCGCGTGATCCCATGTGGGTGTCGGCCCCTGGTATGCTCGTCAACCCAGAGAAGAAGATTCTGGAAGAGGCTGGCTACTCGCGGTGGGTGGCCAACCAGGGTGCGCCGGTGTTCATGCCCTTCTGTGGTGTGCACGACTACTCGGACGAGGTGGTGGAAGAGTACTACCGTGGTCAGTGGGCCTTTGGCCGTGCTAGCAAGGGTAACGACCACGACGAGTGGAAGAACTAACCCTCGTTTGTTCCTGCTTCCTTCTCTCTCGACACAGCACCAGAGTCTACAAAAGACATTGTGAAACCGATATTCGCGACGTGCGCTTGGGTGCGCAAGTTGTGGTTTGCGACGTATACATACAAAGACCTTCTAGTTATCCAGTAGCAGTGCTCATGGTTGCCTTGCTTTGACAGTTTGCTTTGTTCTCTCGTTTGTTTTATCTGTGTGTGTACCCCAAAGCCTTGTTGACTCTTGCAACTAGTGAACTCCCTGTACGATTCCCTCCTTCCCGCATCACCCGCAAGTATATACATCAAAGAGATTTTTGTAAAAAAAAAATATGATATCACCGCGCACCGAGAAGCGAACGCTACATGGTGGGTGGTGAACCGAGGGGGAACATACCCCAGACCTTTCGTGTGTCAGTGCTTCCATAGCTTTGGTGGTCACGTCACAGTCTCTTCCTTGAAACGACTTCACAGACTCTGTGATTCGGTCAAGTCCGTTGTGCCAGAGAGGGTAGTTGTCAACGGGTGTGTTGTCTGCTTTGTTCTATCTGTTGTGCACGATCTGTGAGACTGGTACGGGCAGTCCGTGAGCCAACAACGTCTGTCTTTAATGTTTTCGCTCTATCTGGACACCTTTCCACCTCTTCTTGTTCCTGGATGGCTGATACGTAGGATCAAAAAAACTCCTATTTTGATAGGAACAAAGAAAAAAAAAGAGCAGGTCCGACGAACCAAGTACCCCAGTCTCAACGAGGTGAATAGAACGTTCACGCGATTGAATGTTCCGCCCAATCCATGAGTTGAGCAAGGCCTACCGTCGCAATGCTCTCTTCGAAACCGCCGTGATTGCCTTCTGCCTGGGTGCCGTTGCCATGGCCTCCGTCGCCATGATGCTTCACGCGTACACCACCTCGCACTCTGCTGCGGAGTATGCACTGGGCATGAACCTGCTGGTCATCCACGTCGCATTCCACTTCACGGAATTTCTAGTCGCCTCGGCTCAACGGCCCCGCGAGACGCACCCAGAGGCCTTTATGATCTTCCACTCTCCCGCCTACCTGGCTGCAAACGCCATGTCATTCGCGGAATTTTTCCTAGAGCAGTATATAGTGCCGGAATCATGGAAGTTGTTTGGGAATCACAGCTCAACAGCCAACCAGTGGTTCTTTGTGGCGTTCCGCCTAAACATGGGGGCGACGACGCTTTATGGCGTCGCGGCGCTGCTGTGCTATGCCATCCGCGTCCTTGCCATGGTGCAGTGCGGCGCCAACTTCTCCCTCATGATTGAGCACGAAAAACGTGTGGAACACAAGCTCGTCAGGAGTGGCCTGTACGCTGTCCTCCGCCACCCAGCGTATTTTGGGTGGTTCTGGCGCATTCCCTTTTCGCAACTCATGTTCGCGAACCCCATTTGTGCTCTTCTTCACACCGCCGTGACGTGGCGCTTTTTTTCACAACGGATTCCTTACGAAGAGTCGCTTCTGATTGCGGATGACTTCTTTGGGGAGGAATACAAGAGATATAAGGCGACGACACATATCGGCATTCCATTTATCCGGACATGAAGCGCATGAAAGGATAAGGGAGACGGTCACAGGTCAAACGGTCGGCGTCACAGCTTTCCTCCGAATTTTCAATTTTTCCTCTCGGCACGCTTCCCCGAGGGAGCTGGACATGAAACATCACAGACTAAGAGTCGCCAAAAACAAAAAACAAAAGCAGTGTAGACGCTGAATCAGTGTCTTTCGCAGTTTTGACGAAGAACGCGAGCAGCGGTTCTTTGTCCTCCACAGTGTCGTGCAAAACCGCATATGATGACGCCATGAGGCTCACCCGCAAATTCCGCCTTTCTCTGCTTTCTCTTGCTTTTGCACACACACAGAATAGTCAACAAGTGGGTCCAGTACATACCAGCAGAGTTTAGATTAGGTATTCTTTTCTTTTTCTCTTCTACAACTGCGTTGACATCAAAGCACTCCTTCGCATCTTCCGAGACTGGGAAGATCAGGTGTGCGTTATATTTTAGCAAAAGTTAAGCCTACTTATCAATTTCGATTTCATCGCAGCCTTTGGCTAACAAGTGTGCGCCATGGAGAAAATCGCCCGCTGGATCGTTAACGCGAATCGCGCCAACGTTCAGCAGTATGCCACCTCGCTTCACTTCTTCCCCATCGTCGCGACCGCTTCGATCGCCCCTGCCATCTACGTAGCGGGTTACACGCAGCTCTGCATGATTACCCTGTACGCAGGCCTCGCTGCCCTCGCGCTGCTCACGTGGATTCAGCCCGTCATGACCCTAAAACCCTTGTGCGGGGCTTACCGTGCCAGCCTTAAGGAGATCAACTCCACCAAAGACAGCGAGGGCAACGGCTGCCCACCCATCACCCTGTTTTACCCCACCACTGAAAAACTCGAGGAAGTGACAGGGTGGCTGCCGTTTGGCGACGTCAGCTACCTGCGTGGGATGGCTGCCTATGTACATGTCCCATTTATTGCCGTCCGAGACATGCAGCTAACGCAGCTCGAGGCGCATCTGGACGCCAAGCCGCACCCTCTCTTTCGCCGCGACGGCAGCCAGCGCCCGATCTTCATTCACAGCCACGGCCTCGCGGGCTACGCGCGGCTCTACTCGTCGTTTCTGACATCAATCGCGGCGCAAGGGGCCTTTGTCGTCGCCGTAAACCACACAGACCGCAGCGCCGCCTACTGCCGTGACGCCAGTGACGACTTCCGCGTGCCGTTTCAGAGCGGCCTCCAATGGACCTACCACGATCGCGAACCGCAGCTCCGCACTCGCGTGGAAGAGGTTCGCCACACCATTGGCGAGGTTGTCAACGGCAACCTGCTCCGCCAACTGGGCCTTGCCGAGGCGGATGTTGACCGCTACGTGCGCGGCAAGCCACAGGTCATTTTAATGGGGCATTCCTTCGGTGGTGCGACCGTGCTGGCTGCCGCCCATGAGGAGGAGAAGCGACTTCGCGCAGGCAAGGACAACTTCCTCACCGCCATCGCCGGTGTTGTGGCACACGACCCATGGTGCGTGCCTCTCTGGGGCCGCTTCACAAGGGCTGAGGCCCGCGACGGCGTAGAACCGGACGCGGCCTTGCTCAACTTCTCGGAAGCCGAGGCGACCTACAGCACCCCCACGCTGCTGCACCACTCGCAGGAGTGGCGCATGGACAATCAGTCATGGGGCTTCTTCACCGAGTTCAACGACGCTGTCCATGCACAACTGGAGAAGGACGGACTACTTCTCCCAGAACAAAGGAAGCGCATTGAGGACGCCAACGAACGCATGCGCAAGGCGATGCAGACTGACGATGTGCCTACCCGTCCTGTGGACGGTGTACCTGCTGGACAGTCCGAGAAGGAAACAAAGGACTCGAGCACGACGAACTCCACCGACACCCATTCCTCCAGCAAGGAGGCTGAGCTTGCAGAGGACTGGTTCATTATGCACGTGGCACCAGAAACGGCCCATCTTTCTGTGACGGACATGTCTTTTCTGTCGCCCGTCGTCTTCAAGAAAAAGTACCAGACGAACCGCCCCGAGGCGCCCATCCATCAATGGGCGAATGAAGCTCTCCGCTTCGCTGAAATCCACGTGGAGAACAACCTGAGGCTGTAACGTTGACACGACTGGAGGCTGATAGTCCTCCCTCTGTGGTTCTTTCTTCTGCTCCTAGCGCCTTTCCTATCGTGTTGTTGTTTTCCAGAGCGCCTTGCATGTACGCTCACCGTACGACCAAGCATCTAACTCGTAAAAAAAAAAAAAAAAAGGTGCTATCCGTTTGTTTTGTTCACCTCTACCACTAAACGTCACAGTCTCTGTTTGCGTTTTTTTTTTCTCTTGCGTTCCCTTTTACTAAGCCACTGAGCGCTCCGACCCTCACCTTTGGTGATCTGATATTGCTCTTAACGCACCTTCCACATGACCCTGCCTATAAGCGAGAAAATGGTGTCAGGGAAGTAGGAGGCCACCTCGGCGCCTTCCAACGTAGCGGCACAGCAGCAGCTCCACCGCCGTCCGTGCGATCCCACCTGTCCTCTCCTGCGGGCGATGCAGGGCAACCACCGCTTTCAAGACTGCGTCCGGGGAGGACCTTGGTCACCAAAACGACAATCGGCTTCTCCAGATACACCAGTCAAAGAAAAACGCACAGCTAATCGTGGGCGAACACCGTTGTGTTAACCCACCTCCTCTCCTACCTGCTCCACCGTCGCATAGCTAAAGCCAACGCTCCCTCCCGTTTACACGTCACCCAAGCCACTCTCAATTTGCCACATTTCAACCACACAGATCCAACGCCGGACGGATTACCGCCAACTACTTTTCCACCGACATGTCAGCCTATCTCTGGACACTTGTGAATCCTGGGGGCCGCAAGTACAGGGACGTCCTTGCCTCCGTGTACATGGTGCCGCTCGCCATCTCCGTCCCCGTTGCAGCCGCGTGCGCTGCGACAGGACACGCTCTCGCCGGCTGTGCGGTGGCGGCAGCGGGCGTCGGCTTCGTGACGGTCATCACCCACTTCATCCCCATCACCACGCTGGAGCCACGCAAGGGCGAGTTCCAGCCCAGCCTGCAGGAGCTGCCCCACGTCAAAGGCAGCGACCCCACCGACTACCAGCCGCCCCTCGGTGCCTTCTACCCCACCACCGAGAAGCGCCGCGGCACCACGCACTGGCTGCCCTTCTACGACGTCGATTACTTCCGCGGCCTGACAAACTACTTCGGCTTCCCTTTTTTCTACCTGCGTGACCTCCGTCTGACGCAAATCAGGCTGCAGACCAACGCCGCGCCGGCCTCGCTCTACCGCCCCGACGGCACACAGCGGCCCATCTTTGTCCACAGCCACGGGCTCGTGCAGTTCGGTCGCTTCTACTCCGTCTTCCTCGCCTCCCTCGCCGCCCAGGGCGCCGTCTGCATCGCCGTCAACCACATGGACAAGAGCGGCTCCTTCTGCCGTGACGCCACCAACACGTTCCGCATTCCGTTCCGCATGGGCCTCAAGCTCTGCTACGCCGACCGCATCGACCAGCTGCGCACGCGCGTGCAGGAGGTCCACAACACCATTGGCCGCGTCCTTGACGGCAGCATTCTGCGCCAACTCGGCTACCCAGAGGACGAGGTGAAGCGCTACACGAGCCACAACCCGCAGGTCGTGCTCGTCGGCCACTCCTTTGGGGGCGCCACGGCGCTGGCGACGGCGCACGAGGAAGAGCGCCGCCAGCGCAGCGGCAAGCAGAACTACATGGCGGCGATCGCGGGTGTGGTGGCGCACGACCCGTGGCACATGCCGCTGTGGGGCCGCTTCACACCGCCCGAGACACGCGTCGAGGAGACGGCCGACGCCGACTTGCAGGCGAGCTACACCCCAGCGACCGGCGCCTACAGCACACCAACGCTTCAGCACCACTCACAGGAGTGGCAGCTCGACCGGGAGTCGTGGGAGCTCTTCACCAACATGGACAAGGTCGTGCACGCACAGCTGCAGCACCCGGAGCATCTGACACCGGAGCAGCGCACCCGCATCGAGCGTGCAACAGCGCGGATGCGGGAAGCGGAGGCAGTCGGCGCATGGAGCCACGCAAGCGACGACTGGTTTGTCGTACGCCGCGAACCAGGCACCGCGCATCTTGCCGTGAGTGACGCTCCAAGCATGACACCTCACCTCATGCGCATGCCCTACCAAACCAATCGCCCTCTCGAACCCATCTATCGGTGGGCAGAGGATGCGAGGCAATTTGCAGAGATCCACACAGACGCTAGTCGTACAAAGGATTAACAGCGTGGGGTATTCTCCCTCCTTTACAGCGTGTTTTGAGCGCTAGGTACAGCGTACTTGCACGTTGTTGTTTTTCTTTTTCTTTTTGTTTTTCCTACGTGCGGCCACGGGCGAGTCATGTCAGTCTCCTTCCCTGTGTATGACAACCCTCACAGCCTCTTATCCTCTCTCTCTTTTGAGGTTGTGTTCATTCCTTTCGTGGTTGTTTGTCTTCACGACGTGTGACCGCCGCAAAGGCACACCGACTCTTCTTCATCCGTGGCTTTGGCTCAATGACCGCTTGTTCTCCTCCTTTCTAACCAATCGTGGCGCGGCACCGACAAGACACGAAGCACTCAATATCCCGGTACCGTCCTCACAATGAGCTTGCTTTTGTTTCTATTCCTTTCATCAGCTACCAAACTGTATTCCTTCCCGCATGTTGACAACGCCTTCCTCTGCACCTTCGAGACGCGTGCCCAAAGCGACGTGCTGGCTCCCTCCGAAAGGTTAGTCAACGGAATTTTTCTTTTCCATCCTTCTTTGTTCGATTAGTGCTTTTTGATTCGGTAACTCCGCCTCTTCTCTTCTTTTTTTTTTTCGTCAGTCTTCGGAGTTTCTACTTTCTTCCGCGCGGGTAACCTGCAACCTCTCTCGACTTCCGTCCGTGTAAGAGAGACTTCATTCACGGCGAAGGTCTGTCTCGTGTCACGACTCCGCAGGCACAGGTGATGGGATTCTGTCAAACCCCAACTTCACCCATGTTGTATTCCTTCTCTCTCACACACTCACACCTGAAGTATCTTCTGCCGTTCTCACATTTTCACCCCGAGGGTGTGGCTCATTTGCAGTTTCGCCGACGCGAAGAGGATGCAAATTGATTCTCGTGCACGCAATGAACTGTACAGCCGTGACAATGGCAAAATCCAGTTTACCTCTTTTTTCTTCATGCTTTTGATCTTGTTCTCCGTTTCTTTTCACTATTTCTTGGTCAGCGCGCGTCCCGGCTGGCACCGTCAGCTCGGGTAAAACGCCCCTCGCAGGAACGGGGCCCGTGAACGCGGCCAAACGAGCACGTGTTATCGATCCCACTATTTTTTTAAAGGCTCCTATCCGTCTATTTTTTTCTGTGTTATGCTCTCCTTTCTGCGCTGGAGAAAAGCTCCACACTGCGCGAGACCAGTTTTTCCGTTCCAATTAGGGGACACTCGCCAGGGCCCTCTGACGCACCCGCAACACCTTGCCGCGGTGTCTGCCCTCAACGGTCCGCTACCAGTGCAATGAGAGCCACTGCTGCTCACCAGCACGCCTGCACCTCCCGTGTCCCTCATCCTCCTATACAACTATGTGGAAGTGGGGATGCAGGCACCAGACTTTTCTAAGCCCTTGTTCATCTTTTCATCTTTGCTCCTCTCTTATGTTTATCTTTCTTTCATCCGTCTTCCAAAACGAAACACCAAGTTTGCTCCTTTTCTTTACAGTTCTCCTCCCTCGCCCTTTCTCGTGGCAATCGTGTGAAGTCAAAGGACTTCCACACCACCGTCGCCTTGTCATAACGGTGAAGATTATTAGACTCCTCCGCGTCTCCGTCAGGGTGCCAAACTTGCCTAAAGTCAGTGCTATTTTACAACTTCACATGGACCGACAACTCATTCGTCTACCTTCCTCCTCTATCCCAGGCACGGCTGCGTTCCTGTTTTGACGGAGTCTCTTTCTCCTGTGGCCTCTACCACCCTCTGTATTCCTGTACCACACAAGGAAAAAGCAACCAGATCGTTATGGGCCAGTCTTCAACATTTTGCTAACACGGCGCTGTCCACATTTTTTGAACCCTACAATAGACTAGAGGGAGGCAGAGTAGCTACGGACATTGGCACCCCACCTCCATAATCCCCAGGTACTACACCACAGGTCACAATCCACTCTACCAGCCCTTTGTCTCTCTTGCCCGTCTTTTTATCGTCGGAGGTTGTTGACTGAGTGTTCGTATTCCCCGCAGCGGTGAGCTCTCCCTGTTACCCCTCTGAAGAGCATACTACGTGAACACTGGTTGCACGCGAATCTAGAGGCATTCATCCGTCCGAACCGACGACGGCACAACAGCTGGATGCCCTTCATCACCGGGCAACTCACCGCTACTGGTCCTATTTTGCTCACCACGACTTGCTCACACGTTGATCTTCACGTTTCATGATTCCTTCGCTCCTTTTTTTTTTTTTGCCTCGGCTTTCTCGCTTATCTTTTCTTTTCTTAAAACCAAAGAAGAGAACGAACGCAGTGCCGTACATCGGCCATGCCTGCTTGAAACCATGCTACCAATACCCCTTCCTGGTCATGTATGAATTCACCTCTTTCCTTGTTTTCCTTTTTCATCCCATCCCACGTTGACTTCTTACGATGCGACGATTGACAGCATCACTAAGAGCAACCCCCACTATTTATTTGTTGTTGTTTTTTATTCTTTCTACCTTGCTTCCTTTCCTCGCTTCCTTCTGCTTTCCAATGTTTGACGCTTAACCTTCGGTCTAACTAGTTCATCACAGGAAATCACATATATCTTGTGACACGCGAAACTGTGCCATCACTAGTTATCTTTTCCTCCTCTTATTCTCCTGGTTCTCCTTCCAACTTGCTACCAGCTACTATCGTCCATCTCCAGTTAATATGACTTTGTTTTTTTTCACTGCCAGCGTCACCGAACCGTAAAAATAAGATCACGCTACGCGCGTACGACAGCCTCTGTGTGTGTGTGACGGATGCCGGCTTTTGCTACACTGTGATATCGGGGGAGCCTCCTTGAGTCAGACGACCAGAATACAGTCACTGAACGTTCATGTTTCACAAAGCCCATGAGTAGCTCACTGTTTTACAAAAAGAAAAATATATGCTCTTTTCGCTTCTCCCAACGACTTGACGCTCGCAGATTCTACTGCCTTTCTTCCAGTAAGATTCTCCATTTCACCAAACAAAATCTCACACAAACAATTCCTGTTCTTTACGAGACAAAAGCTTCCACTTTTACCTTTCTACACACGACCAGCATTCACGTACAAACAACGCCAAAGATGTCTCGCCGTATGCTGCACACCATGATCCGCGTCGGAGACCTCGACCGGAGCATCAAGTTTTACACGGAGCGCCTGGGCATGCGTCTGCTGCGCCAGTGGGACAATCCCGACGACAAGTTCACGCTCGCCTTCCTCGGCTACGGAACGGAGATGGACAGCACTGTGCTGGAGCTCACGTACAACTACGGCCAGACTTCCTACACCCACGGCGAGGCCTACGGCCACATCGCCATTGGCGTCCCTGATGTGAAGGAGATTATGGCGGAGCTCAAGGCTCACAACGTCCCTGTCGATTACGAGGATGAGCAGGGCTTCATGGCCTTTATCGTCGATCCGGACGGCTACTACATTGAGCTCCTGAATGAAAAGATGATGCTTGACAAGGCGGCCACGCAAATGAAGGAGCAGGGCACCGCGTAAAGGAAGAACAGTGGACGCGCCAAAAGGAAACCGCACTCGTGGCAGCGCCTGCCCTCACGCACGGCAAGCGGATGGAATCGTCCAACGGTATTTGCCAGGGAACTACGAGACATCGTCGCTTGGTACGTGGCGAGATTGGCGAGGCCTTTCCACCTATTACGACTTATTACTTCTCAAGCTAACGTGTTTTCGTCTCTTCTGACTTTGTTTCTCTCATTTTGTGTTTTTTACCAATTTTCACGTTAACGTGCGTTTGGCGGAGTTCTTTGTCTCGCCAACACCACCTTTTTTTTCCCCTCTTCATTCCGTATCCACCGCGTGAACTGTAGATCCCTGTCGAAAGGTGCGTGCGCTGTGATGGAAAAAGAAAGACATGTGACGTTGAAAACAAACGACTGAATAACTACGAAATATACAGTGCGGGGTACACACGAGATGCTGGATTGCACTGTTGCACTTCTCCTCTCCGGAAAGCACTTGTTCGACGCTAGTGGGTGGCTCGCTTGTTTGTAAAGGGCGACTCCCTTCGCAGCTCCACCTTCCCCTGCCATGCCGTAGGTACGATGAGCCCTTATGTGTTGATTCTTCCCTCTATAATGTCAACGGTGTGCTCATACGACGCAAACCCTCCTCTCCTCTCCTCTCATCTCACTGTTCTCCTGCTGACCTATACTGCACAAACTTTTGCTGAATATTACTGTTTCTCAGAGCATCCATCACTTTAATAGGTCCAGGTGACAGAAAAGTGTTCGACATCTGCTGCGGCGCTAGACTGGACGGCAAGAGCAATGCTGGGCTCGCAAACATGGTTTCTCTCCCTCGCATGCCCAACGATCTTGATTGGCGGCTTCATTGCCTCTCGTAAGCGGCTGGCGTATCAATGGCGTGAGGAGCTCATGGATCCCGAGAGCGCCGCCTACCCTGCTGTCACCGACGCGGAGATGGAGTACTTTAGGCGCGTCGCACCGGGGCCCGTGGTGGAGGAGGCGGAGCGAAAAGGACTGCGGAATGTTGGACCCGAAGCCATGGGTGTCGCCCTTGGCAAGGAGGAGAACATTGGGCTTCGCGTGCGAAGTGACGCGATTTCTCCTGAGGAACAGAATGTGTACCTCAATGAAGTGCGCCGATGGGCCGTGGAGCTTGGCAACAGCATTGACGCACGCAAGGTTGCTGTGTTTGAGGCCCGCGTGGAGCAAGAAAGGATCTCCGCTGTGGCGCAGATGCAGGGGAGCTCTAGCAGCTCCACAGGAAATGCTTGGCATGGTGTGGTGGATTGGGTGAAGGCCACGTTTCCGTATATGGGCAGTGGCAGCACGTCGTCAGCGTGTTTCCCATCCTCGGAACTTTCGCTCCTCCAGGCACTGGACCCAGGCTTCTATGGCAAATTGCGCTTCATCTCAGACCATGCCGAGGATATTCAGCTCATGAGGGCACCATGGGGCTGTGGGGACCGCATGCGCCCAGAAAAGATGCCGTCGTCGCTACGGCATCTCGTGAAACAGACAGAAGGTGCACACGAAGCCCTTGGCCGTTTGCGACACGTCTACATTGAATACAGCCCTACAGGGAGGTTTTTCCGCGAGCCGCGTACGCCAAAAGCCTACGATGGCCACGACTACGTTGTGATTCCTCTGAGACGTGATGGCGGTGACACCGTTCTGACATTTGCACCCGCGCTGCGCTCAAAGTTTTCCGTGTTAACGGAGGTGATGGCCAACTCGTGGACGTCACGGGATGTGGATGTTTTCATTCCGGCTGGAGGTATGCTGCGGACATACGGTGGTGCACGGTACGACTGGGGCTGGGGCATCCGTCCGGGACCGGTGTGGTTTGGCAGCCGGTTAAACATGGTCAACCGCTCTATCCGCGCGAGTGAGGCGGCGGACGACAAGAAGAAGTGGTCTGTGACACCCGTGCGTGACGGAGAGGCTGTCTCTGGAGTGGCGACGTCGTCGCGCAGCACAACTCCGTTTCCGACGACCGCATCGCAGGGCTCCACGAGCGCTTTTTCGAAATCAGAGGACGCGTTGCCTCTGAAAGATGCCGCCCTTGTGGTGCTGCATTTCGAGGGTCCTCGTGCGGAGAATAAGCAACGCTCCCTGTTGTTTCAGCCCGAAGGACTCATCTTTGGCAAACCACCTACGGTGGAGGCGTTCGACAAGTGGGTCGACGACAGGCCCACTCGCGAGGACGTGCAGGAGGAAGGCGTCATCCGATTTATGCTGAAGCGGTACTTTGAGATGCTGACGGTTAGTTAAGTCACGCGACTGTATGCATGCCCTTTTTTCATCTCGGCTGCCCCCGTCACAGTGGCAACTCCCAAGTTAAAACAAAGAAAAAATACTTTGCGCTCTTGTACATGCGAAGACTTCCTCACATCTCTGAAGGTACCCACGTGCGTTGTGATCCGGATATGCTGGTGGTCATTGAACACTGCGATGAGAAGCGAAAGAGGTTTGGTGTCTCTTGAGCGCTCTCTTTACGCATAGCAGCCTCATGTCGTAACCCATAACGGTCTGATGCTCTTATTCCCTCACGCATGTTTCCTTTCCCCACTCGCTCTGATTGCTTCCTCTACGGTCCTTCTACAGTGCCAGAGATCCGTAGACAACTATACAACCTTCTCCAGAAGAACAACTCACGCATTCCTCAGTGCGTGTTTCTCCCTGTCGGAAATAGCTCCGATATATACATCTATTTCCCAAAAGCCTCAGATTCATTCGTTTGATTTCGGTAGTTTATAAAGAAAGGACACGTAAGTACTTCGATAATTCGTAAAGGGTCCCAAGAAGACGCTCAGTCGAGCCACGGGGTTCCTATTCGAACCTGTTTCCTCCACGGTACCCCTTGCCTTCCTCCCCGTTTTTTTTTCTTCGTTAGATTTTGTGTCCAGCAGAGGTGGAGGTCAGAGAATACGATAAACACGTGAAGCAAACCTTCATGTTGCGCACCGCCTCCAAGGTACTCGCGACGCGCTCGTCGCATTCGACGACGCAGGTTTCACTAAACACTGGTGCCGTATCATGGCAGGCCTTCCTCCCACATATCTTGGACCAGCGGCGGCTCTTGCACGCCAACAAACCTCTTCACACCGTCGCTGTGGAATCCGCTCCCCTGTCGGAAGCAAGGGCCTCCGTCGCCGTCACGATGCCTCCCCTTGTGTCGTCCGCACGTGCTAACTACTCCTCCTCCCCAACACCGTCTATTGCACCTGCTGCGATGGCCACGGCACCGACTTCATCTGCATCCTCCCATCAAGCTCAAGTTACGGCACGGAACCGGGCCATCCTTGAGTACCCCTATGAAGTGGTGCAGACCCCTGCGGCGTTCGAGGCCGCCCTCAAGGAGCTTAACCGTGCCACGTTGGTTGCCCTCGACATTGAGGCCTTCTGCACGACGGGCAAGGAACGCCAGCTCGGCACAGTCTCCCTCCTTCAGGCATGTAGTGACGCCCGGCCGGTAGTGTACCTCTTTGATGTGCTGACGCTCACCAAGACCACATTCACCGAAGGGATTCGCCCCTTGCTAGAGAATAAAAGAATCACGAAGCTCTTCTTCGATTGCCGGCGCGATGTGGAGGCCCTCAGTTGCCAGTTTGGACTCAAACCCATCAAGGTACTAGACCTTCAACTCCAGTACACGGCACTGCAGTGGCGCCTCCGCAGCAACAGTCGCCGCTCTGGCATGACCTATGTCCTCAAGCACGTCGCAGATGTGGACCGACAAGAGGGTGACAGCGCAGTGCAAACGGCCATGACGCTGGGGAAACGTCCTGTCTGGGATGTCCGCCCGCTGCCCGACCACTTTCTCGAGTACGCCGCTGGTGATGTGCGGCACATCTTTCTCCTTGCCCATCACCTGCGCGACCTGTGCACCGCGCAGCGCCTCCGCCTCGACGCCATCGAGCGTCTCACGGCCTACTATGTGGACGCTTATTCCATTGGCACGCCTGTCACGCAGGAGCCTGACACACGGCCGGCCGAGGTGAACGTCGCCCTGCTGGAACGCTACATTGGCCCAGGCGGATGCTGCACGTTTTGTGGGTTAAAAGGGCACACCGAGGCGGAGTGCTTTCGCAAAGGCAAAGCAGCTGTCGTGAAGTGCAGCTTCTGTGGAGGCATCGGCCACACTGCGCGCACGTGTTTTCGCAAGCACCCGCAAATGCTCAAGTGCGACCTCTGCGGTCAAATCGGTCATGGCTCCGACAGCTGCTTCCGGACCAACCCCTGCAAATACTGCGGTGGCTTCCACAACAGCGCCAACTGCCACCAACATCTCCGACATGTCAAATATTTTGACACCGATGCGGCACCAAGGCAAACTGCCATGGGAGGCAAGCACGCGTAGACTTCTCATGGGGTGCCATCTCTCTCTCTCTCTCTCTCTTTCTTATTCCTGTATTGATTTGTTTCTGTTTTATGAGTGCGTGTACACGCGTGCCTTCCCCGCTCTTATCAGTGTGTGCTCGTTTTCCTTTTCCTCGCTTTTCTTTCCGTTGCGGCTTTACATTCAATGTTGCAGTCCCCATGTCATCACTTTTGATCTACCTCTCTGTTTCGATTGGAGATACCGCGCGCGCGCGCAGACACTGCAGAGGGACTCTGCCAATCCGCTCACCTGTCTTTTCTGCTCTGCATGTCGTTCACGCTATCCGCTCGCATCACATCACTGTAGGCGCTCCGTAACCTGGATCGCTGTCCATCCAAGCGCAAACGAACGGATCAAGTGAGGCTGTGTATGACGAGGCATGAGCTCGCTACAGCCAACGTACACTATACGCGAGCAGTTGGTGCGCATTGCCATTTTTCACAGTTTTTGCTTTGTACACAAAGTGGTCTCCTCTTTGTCTGTCATGGTATGATGCAACCTCCACTGGCCTCTACGTTATACACACACACACGACCCGTGCCTCTTCCTTTCTCTCTCTCTCTTTTTTCTCTCTCACTCCTCCGAGCCTACTCTCGCCAGACGCATACAAACACGCTCCTACGATCCCTCCAGGCAACGATCTCTTTTTTCTGTGTGTGTTCCATTTTCTTTCTCTTGTGTCGTCTCTGCCATAATTTCCACGCTTGTGGCCTCCTCTGCTAACGGTCTCCGAGTCTCATGCTCCTCATATGACTCTCTGTTCTCGTTTTCGCTTCCATTACTCCATTACTCCATTTTCTCTCTCTCTCTCTTCCCTATTCCATTTGCGTGTTAACTTGCCTCTTTAATGCCGTGTATTCTATTTCCTCACAGTTTAAAAGAAAAAAAGGCGAATGTACCATCGGCCAAATGCTGAAAAAGATGCAAGAAGGGAAACTACATCGTCAAAGGTGTGACCACCAGCGACCGTCACATGTGATGCATCACCAAGGCCATCCAACCGCGTTGGCCAACGTGGCCCATTCAACGCCAGTAATGAACCATCATTCGCGGAGCAAAACTCATTCTCTTTTCTTCCTGTTTGCATTCGGCTAGAAACGATCGTGAAAAAGAACAAAACTTTCCATATAAGTTCCAGAAGAAAAATATTACCACTAATTACATATTCTATCCAATTTGACCCCTCAGAGCCTTCTACTTTTTACTTGCTGCTGTTCGTTATAAACGAAGGCAGGCTAGCTTTCCATCTAACGTCGAGAATAATTTGGCCCATCGGTTAATCCTGTTCGTGAAGCGCTTGACTTTACACTGGTTCCCTCGAAGCACCTCTCCGTAATCATTGTTCCTAAATGTTCCGCAGGATCGCGCCTCAGGTAGCACTTCGGACCATGGGTGGCGGCATGGCTGCCGGTGCCGCGGGGCCCTCAGCACCACTATCCGTCTCTTCTCCACCGCATTCCAACGCCGGTGTCTCTGCGTCTTGCTTTACCAACGCCCACGTGCAAGCCCGGCGTTTCCAGTCCAGCGGTGGCAACAAGGACTACTATAAGATCCTAGGCGTCGACAAAAACGCGGATGCAAAGGCAATCAAGAAAGCCTACCGCAAGCGCGCGCTCGAGACGCATCCCGACCAGGGCGGTAACAAGGAGGAGTTCGCGGAGGTGGCGGAGGCCTACGAGGTCCTCAGTAACGCTGACAAGCGCAAGGTGTACGATAACTACGGGTCCGAGGCCGCCACCAACCCCAACATGGGAGGGATGGGTGGTATGGGCGGCATGGGCGGCCGTTCAGCAGAGGACATCTTTGCCGAGTTCTTCAAGGGCGGCATGGGCGGCTTCGGGGATATGTTTGGCGGAGGGATGGGCGGCGGAGCACGGCAGCGTGGCCCCGCGGTCGTGGAACCCGTCGAGGTTCGCCTCCGGCTCACGTTGGAGGATGTTTACAAGGGAGCCACCAAGACCATCCGTGTGACGCGTCCGCAGGTGTGCGCCGAGTGCAACGGCTTCGGCACCAAAAGCAAGACGGAGAAGCCGACCTGCACGCAGTGTAATGGCCAAGGGCAGGTGGTGCAGCAGCACCGCATGGGACCTGGCATGATTCAGCAGACAATCGCCGAGTGCCCGCGCTGCCACGGCACTGGGAAGATGCCAAAACCAGACGACCTCTGCCCCAAGTGCCAGTCCAAGGGCTACCGCAACGTGGCCCAGGATGTCGCTATCAACATCCCTGCAGGCATCCCATCCAATGTTACGATGGTGGTCCGCGGCGAGGGCGGCACGATGCCGGGGGCACAACCCGGCGATTTGCACGTACACATCGAGGTCAGTCCACACAAGGTCTTCCAGCGTCGCGGCGACGACCTGGTTGTGCGCCGTGAGGTCACGCTCTCCGAGGCCTTGCTCGGTCTCCACATGCCCCTTAAGCTGCTTGACGGGCGCACTATCAACGTAGAGACACCGGCGGACGCCGTCCTGAAGCCTGATGGAGTCGTAAAGATCCCGGGCGAAGGTATGCCAGCGCAGACGGGCAGCAAGGGCGACATCTACATCTTCACGAGCCTCAAGATGCCAACGACGCTCACACCGGAGCAGCAGCAAGCAGTGAAGAAGGCGTTTGGTGAGCCCAAGAAGGATGCCAATGCGAGCGCGGGTAATACCGTTAAGGGACGCGTGCTGCGTGTCACGCGGGAACAATTGGAGGACCAGAAACAGGGCGTGTGGGCGGCACAAGAAGGCGGCTCCCACGGCGGCGGCTACAGGCAGCCCGGCTCTGGTAGTGGTGGCTTCCGTCGTCCGAGCGGTGGGATGCCAGGCGGTGGTCAGACGGCTGAATGCGCCACACAGTAAAAATCGACGTACACGACTCATCACATGAAGATGGCCTCCTGACCTGTCTGTTGTGTGCCCCACCTGTTCCTCTGTGTTGCGGAAGCTCTCAGAATGCTGCGTACCATTCCCTGACGGAAACATCTGTAACGAAGCGCTTCTGAATGAACGCGTGTTTGCTTGTGCCGTGTCCACGTCTCCTGTGCTACTGTGTAAATGGGGGACGGAGGGAGGAAATGGATAGTCCTACTGGTCCTTCCGGCAGGACTCTCGAAGTCTCCATTTCTTCAGCTCCCGTTCGTCGAACATGCCCCCAACAACGCTGTTGTTGTTGTTGTTGTTGTTTTTCGTTCAGGACGAACACGTTCACTTTCCCCTCCGACTGTTCCCTCATGAAATCACGAGGTACACATGCACGGCCGGCGCTGCGTTGTCGTTCCATAGGAGAGTACGTTTACCATCTTCTGTGCACACCCCTGGCATCCTCGTGATCGCCACAACGCAAGCAGGCTTGGCAAGAACCCTCATTCGGATCGCGGGTCACATTCCTGAACCGGTGCCACTGGCCTTGATCCATCCAAGCGGCATCAGAATATCTGTTCTTGTGTGCGCAACAGCCAGATTCGTTTGTGTAAAATATTTGCCCCCCTCCCCCCTTCTCCCCCGTTTCCACGGGGCCTTTGTCCAATCACACCCTAACTATTGTGCGTTGTTTATCCTTTTCACTCTTCTTGGAGGCGACGCTTTGTTTCTCTCTCTTCTCTGTCACATTATTTCGTCTGTTTCATCCCTAACGCCACGACACTTTTCACATTCACCCGATAAGAAGAAGAAACTAAACATAACACGTGAATCGGAGCGCAATGGATGGAGGAGCACGTAGGTAGACTTCCTCGTATGGACCCACGATGGCACAGTGCAGCGCGCGTTCCCTCGGCTGGTGAGGGATCCCGAGCAGCGCAACGAGGACGCCGATGTCTCGCTGCGGCGTTCCGTTTGGTTGGGGAACGCTCACTTCTGCAACTCCCCTTCGCACATCCTGCCTCGACGGCCGAGGGAGCGGACTATGTTTTACACGTCTCACGCGGTGCAAGCACCGCACCAGATGCACGCACATCCTCTTGTTGACCTCATTTTACATTTTCCCCCGTAAACCTGCTTCAAGGGCGTATCTTTTTCATTTGGGGTCCTCCTTCCGTGTGAGCTTCGTCAAAGAAAAAAAGGATTCGTAGCGTGCACTCGTCCATAACACACGCACACACACACCCTCGTGACATCGTTGCGCCTTTCTGTTTTCCCTTTCAAGAGAGAGGTGTATGGACACTCCAGTACCCTCGTACCCGAGCGTGGTGCGTGCGCTTTGTCATGCCGTGGTTACGGACCTTTCCTTGCGGGTAGCGGGACCATCCACACACTATCGGTGCAAAGCAACCTACAGTCTGTACCCTGCCCCCCTCAAGGTCTCTGAACTCGTGAAGACAGACGTCAATGATCTCTGCCAGGCTGTAGCTGACTTTTCGACTGAGGGGACCTCTGTCCCCGAATTCTACCAGCAGCACCCGCGCTTTCTCTTTGAGGTTTGCGGGAAAGTAACCCGTAAAAACGAGTACATGCTCAAGGTGGTATTTCTGAATGAAGAGGATCGGTGCGGCGGCGCTGCGGGAGAAACGACTTCGGAGCCCCCAACACTCTTTCATTGGTGGTATCACTGCACCGAAGAACCGCAACGCCTCTTTGCCTTTGTGAAGAACCGTTTCCCGTCCTTAGTGACAATGGTTGCTCACGTTCGGATGGTGGAAGGCTCGTCATCGCTTTCTCATAAACCCGACAAATCTTGTGCTTACCTTCCCCTCTCCGCCTCGGTAGCCGAGCGGCCCTCGGCACCCATGTCCATTGTCGAATACACGCCAAACGGCTTCTCGTTTCTCCTCTCCGCGGACTCTTTCTGCGAAGTCAACCAGCCCATGGAGGACGCCATCTACCACAGCATTGTGGACTTTCTCCATCTCCGGTGCAACGATACTGACTGTTCCATCAGCGGCGGTCTGCCGGGCAGCCCGCGACGGCGCGCTTTCATTTGCGGCCGGGATGTAAATAGCGTCGTCAAGACGTTTGAGGGGTTCTACGAGGCAGTCACAGTGGCGACGACGTGCCCGAATGTCCACGCAGATGCGTTGAAGAATGGCATCGCGGGGGTGCACTTGGTGACAAAGGATACCATCCACGAGTTACTCTCCCACACTCTCACGCCGGTCGATGCTCCCCTGGAGGCCCCTCTGACAGGCTATGACGAGACGCACGTCTTGATCACAGCGGGGCGGCATGGGCTGCACCCGTCCACCACAACGCAGCTCTCCCTACTCGCGGAGATGCATTCCCAGGACGGCCCCGGAGGCAGACGCCACCGTCCTCTGACAGACATCATTTACGTAAGCTGCAACGTGGAATCCTTCGCGAGGGATCTTTTCATCCTCAAGCAAAGCCTTCGTGTCGTGCACACACGCACGTTTGACTTCTTCCCAGGCACCGACTACGTCATGACCGTCGTGCACCTGCAACCGATTGTCCCTGACGACGAATCACTCTGTCGCACAGGGCCCGGTGGTCTTCTGGTGCTGCCAGTTGGACCCCCGGGCTCCGGCAAGTCAACCTGTGCGAGGGCACTCACAACTTTTTTGAATGGCAAGGAGAGCGACACCTCTGATCATCTCAGTACAGCAACTCAGCAGGAGCCCTCAGGGGCTGACTCTTCGAAGCCGCCTGCCGGAAAAGCGGGTAAACGGCACCGCGGTGGGAACTCTCCTGCGCCGCCTTCTGGCAAGGTCTTTATCCCTCGAACATTCGCCAATGTCGCGTCCAACATACGTGTCACCGTCTTTGAGCGCGACCGTGCCTTCCACGAACTGCGAGAGACTGGGAAAAGCTTGAAGCAAGCAAAGGTGCTGGCGCATGAAGGACTTCTCGCCGCCCTGGCAACTCCGCACTGCACACACACGTCACTCCCAGCCGAGGGCACGAGCGTGTCCTGCACGGGGGTACCTCCTCTGCAGTCAGCACTGCCACTGCACCAGCGCCATGTGGTGTACGTGGACTCCACCAACGGCTCTCAGGAAGCTCGCCGTCTCTACACGAGTCTCTGGGCGAGAGACGCACCGTGTCCGTGCCTGACTTTATGGTTTGACTGTCCAAAGGACGACGCGGTCCTGCTTGAGCGCGTTGCTGCTCGCTCGGGACATCCGTGTTTCCCTTCCTCTCCTGAGGAGCAGATGGCCAAAATTCGCACTATCCAAACTGCGATCGAGCCATCGAGAACCGCAGAACCAAAGAGCGAGGATCTGACGGCGGAATCGGTTGTTCACGTAGACGCCACCAAGAGCGTCACGAGTACCGTCACACAAGCACTCGTGGCAACCTGTGCTTTCCTTTTGTTTGCTCCCGAGCTCGCCATCGTGTACACACCGCTCGCTGTCGACTACCTTGAGCGCCAGCGCCAAGACGACCTCTAGGGTTGCGGTAGTTTACCAATTTCTTCCACACAGTCGCTCACCAGCGCGTGCTCTCACAGAGACAATGAAACGAAGCGAAAAAAAGAATCATGCACGACTGCGCGGCACAGCACCGTGCCTGGCATCCATGCGGAACGGATCATCAAAGGCCCCAAACCTTCACCACGCTCGAAAGCAGCGGTGCCGATGTCACTTTGTGTGTCCTGTTTTTCTGCGCCCTCCTCTTCCATGGAATTCTCTTCCTTTGCCTCGCCCTCACCCCTCCCATTGGAACCGCCCGTGGTGAAGAGAGCCTTCTTTTTCCGTATCTGATCGGGACCATTTTGCTCTACCAAGAAGGAACGACAAGTTGTGATTTTCCCATGGCTGCCAATGACTCCCCCCACACTCTTGAGTGGGAGGTGGTTCGTGCGGCGAACGGCGAACTTTACCGTCGCAGCATCCAGGCGTACGTTATGAACGAGAAGGGCTTCTTCCTCGCATTTCAGCCGTGTGGAAACTCTAACGGTAATTTCCGCCAGCCAATCCAGGGAGGCATCGACCGCGGCGAAACCCCTCTTGACGCGTTGACGCGTGAAATGAAGGAGGAGGCGGGCCTCGTGCTGGGACGCGATGTTCACGTCATTGCGGAGGTCCTTCCACTGTCAGCAGCGCTGGTGTCGTCTGCTACCGCGGAAGACGAAGAGGGCGGTGATTCCCAGGGCGACACCGCCGGCAACGCAACTCACGCCGTGACCGAGCGCCACAACAGTAAAGACGAAGTGCTGGACGAAACTCGCGCCACGTATCGGTACAAGAGTAAAACGTGGAGAAAGGCAGGGGTGTCTGGCCAAGAGCTCTACCCTTTTCTCCTCTACGCGAATGAATCGGTGATTCGTCGCGTCAACCTCAAGCCCGCCTCCAAGGACGTTCGCCGCGAGTTCTCCCGCGTGTTCTGGGAGCCACTGTCCTCGTTTGCCGAGCACGTGGCGCCGGCGAAACGGGATCCGATGCTCCACATCGTACCTGCTGTGTACCACGCCGCCATGCAGTACCGGAAGGAGCAAGGTCAACCTCGACTGCTGCCTGACGCCGATGTGATCACAACAACAGCGTACTTTCAATCACGCCTTACAGAGAATCATCTTGCCCTTGATGGTGAGACGGGTTTGCTCACCAAGGCCCAACTCTGACGTGCCCTCGGATCGCAGGTCCCACACTGGGACACCGCTGGCGCCAGAAACACGTCTTCCCAGTGAAGGCAAAGAGGGAAGCAAATCATCTTGTGGCTTCTCCCGCGGTGATAGTAGCCGAGACGCATTGGTTTTACGTGTAGTTGCTCTTCATTCCATTCACTGGTTCTTCTGTACATCCAAAGTTTCGGACCCATATTCGTTGCTTCGTGCTGCGATGTTCCCCCAAGTAGCATGTCCCACAACAACTCGGATGGGCCCGTGTTCTCTTGTCGGACTGAAATGTAGAAACGAAAAAATCCAATGGTCGGTGGAATCTGCCGGCTCATGCGGGGAGCGATGAACCCACCACAGGGAGCGTGAACTGTCTTTGTACGAACTTTCGCTTACTTCTTTTATTGCCACCCTCTCACCCATGTAAGTTTTCTTCGTTTCCTTCACTAGTCTAGGTGAACAACGGCGCGCTGAGAATTCAAAACAAAAAACATCTACAGTGGCGGCAATGCGACGGAATTATCTTCGCCTCGCTGGCTTCCTGCAAGGAGGCAGCTTTGGCAAAGACGGTAGCAACTTTTTTACGTCGCTTTGGAACAAACCTGAAACTCGTGATGAACGGGTGAAGGAGTATGTGCCAGAGGTGCTCGAGGAAAGCCTGGAGGAACAGCGCGCTGTCCTACAGGAGAGCACTTCACGTGATGTCATTGTGGAACTAGGCCACAAGGTTCTCCTCGAGATAGAAAACAAGAGCCCGACGCCCAGCATCGCGCCGCACCTGAACAAACTACTCAAGGAATACGGCGCAAAGGATATCATTGCGCAGCGCCCGCTCAGCTATCTTCTGTACCCAACCAGCTCCGCCCTCAGCGGTGGGGAACAGCCTCACGAGCTGGTGGCGAACTTTGCCGATAACTTTAGGACACTGGTGGAGGAGGTGGAGCGCAACGGCTGCTCCATCCGTGCGGTCGCAGACACCAAGGGTGCCAACCCTGTGCAGAAGGTGACGACGGATGAGGAGAGCGCCACCGCCCTTGTGGGAGCTGCGAGCAACGCGGTGGGCGATGTGGTGATGACACCCAAGGATCACTACGAGGCAATGGACGTGACCATGTTTATCAAGGTCGCCTCGGGTATGGCGCTGGCAAACATGCACTGCAACGATCTCCGCAACGCGGTCCGCTGCGTTGACGCCGGTATCGCCCACGCCGTCGATCCCCAGCGGTTAGGCGGTCTACTGGGGCTCAAGGCGGGCCTCCTCGTCCACCAGAAGAAGTTTGACGAGGCTGCCGAAACCGCTAAACTAGCGGTGGAGGCCTCTGACAACATTCAAGGGTATCTTCACGGGGCCTATGCGCTGCGCATGCTCCATCGACCAGAGGATGTTGTCGCGCTGCTTGAACGAGGCGTTGAAGCCCATCCCATGAATACGCAGATGGCGGACCAGCTCGAGGCCGCCAAGAAGTCTGTGAAGCTGGCGCTGACTGCTGGCAGCGATGCGAAGGCGCGTGCTGGGCAGGCGCCAAAGCTGACGTCGGGGTCCACCGCGGGAAAAGACACCGCGACCGCAGCGCAAACCATTCAGTAAAAAAATAAATGGGTAAAGGGAAAAGGGAAAAGTGAGTACGGGTCATTCAGCCCTTCCTCTCTGTTTGTCGCGCGTGCGCGTACGTCTGTTCACAGTGACGGCGACCTCTCTCCGTTATGTCATGTCTTTGCAGTGTTACCTGAGTTGTTGTTCACAAAAGCAAAATGAAAAAGTACGCAAGAAAATAAGAGGAACCAAATGCATTCTCGCCCTCTTCTTACAAAATCCACTCAGACAGTTTACATCAGTATCGTTTCCATCGGACGTATCGTTAGGAAATCACACATGTAAGGACACAATGCGTGTACCCCAACGCGAAGGCGGCTTTCTCCCAGACGGAGCCCTCATAAAACGCGTGTGGCATGGGAAGAGGAGAATGTGCAACCCTGCACTCACGCAATAACGCTCTGAGGGGCTACGGCAGAAGGGTGGCACAAGCGCTTCAGGATTCCTTTATGTTTTGTTCCCTAATGACTGTACCCGCTCTACCAATCCTCCCAACCCCTTCATTCTTGTCTGCTCACTGTACTTACGGCCTCTATTCTCATTACACTCATAGTCACGCAAAGACGCCGCTGTTTGCATCAATTCCAAGGGCACAAGTATACCAAGCCTGCCCCAGGACGCATCTTCTATACACCGCTCACGCGCACATTTCATCCGGACGGCACCACGAGCCCTTCTCTCTCTCTCTTTCCCCCCCCCCCCACACACACGTGCTTTCAAGCAGCATCAGACAATATAGAGCCACGTTTTGTCTTCGCGACGTGTCGCTATACCGCGAAACTCTCTCTCCTTTTCTTCCGTTTGGAAACGAGGATAAGTATAGCGTTTGCTTCCTCTCACTTCCCCGTACTTTGACCTTTTCCTCCGCACTCTTCCTATCTTTTCCTCTTTTTCTCTCCTCCCTCTTCGACCGTCAATGAACTCTGATCATGGCGAAGATTCCGACGCGCTTCAGCGTCTGCGCGACACTGTAAAGGCACTTACCGCGGAAAACAGACGCCTCAAACGCGACAACGCCGCCTTGCGGGCAGACTGCGAGGAAATGAAAGATGCTCTTTTCCGGGACACCGACACCATCCGTGACTTGGATCAACAATGCCGACAACTGCGAGAGACGCTGGAGGAGGAGAGGCGAGTCGCAGGACTCGCCACCCAGGACGCGGTGGCTGCCTCGGTCAAGTCGGTGCGCGCGCAGTATGAGGTAGACATGGAGACGCTCCACAAAAGCCAGGAGCGGGAGCGACACATGTTTCAACTTCGCCAGAATGAGATGCGTGCCCGGTATGAATCACAGCTCTCCTCCCCCGCAACGAGGCGTTTATCGGCGGCCTCGCTGCACTCCAATCGGACAAGCCCCGGCATCACGCCTCTTCCTGTCTCCCCTCCCACTGCGAATCGCGCCGCCTGGCGTTCACCTACCTCCTTCTCCTTTCAGTCACCTACTGTCGCCCAACCAGGCCGCTCCACGGACTTACCTGGAGACAGCTTCGTTTTGGGCAGATCACCTGCCCCACCACACCACGCTCCCCTGTTCTCCCTCCCAGAAGCACCCGCGAACGTGTATCGAGGGATGCGCAAGCCTCACCAACAGCAACAGCAGAGGGATGTGGCGGCACAGCTCAGTTCTTTCATGGAGCATCCAGATGGAAACGAGGGCAAGAAACGCGAGATGGATACCTCCCATGTCCTTGATAGACTCGGTGCAGTGGGCGACAGCTTCCACCTGAACACCGTGGCAGGCTTGTACGAATTCTGGATGAAGTTAGGAGGAGCAGCAGGCTGGAAGCAGACCATCTCTGAGCGGGCCCTTCGATCGCTGATCCGTCGTAGCGCAGTAACCGACGCGTGGCTGGCGCCGCCAGATACGGAGGGTTGGTGTGGCCAAATCACCACCAGGGTGGCTGGGCAGGAAATGAAGGGCTTTGTCAGTGTGGTGCTGGCACAGCTTCCAAACCTTGTGACACTTGCTGTGCACGCCGCTCCAGAATGGGTGTTCGACTGGGAGCTCGTCACACAAGAGCCCGGCGAAGCGTTTCCTTCTCTGCGGCAGGTGCTGCTCTCACGAATCCGGTGGGCAGAAGCACACGTGCATGAGCTGGGACGGAACCTGGAAGCGCTCAAGCGAGAGGCATTCTTGGAGGACATTGTTCTGGATAAGTCTACTGCGATGTCCGGCGTGAACTACGGTAGGCTGCGGCGCAGCAGCTGCGTGCTGGTCAGCTACTTCACCAAACCGATCACGGAGCCCTTGCGTGAGTGCGTGCCGAGGCTGGTGTGGAAAAAATTAGAGGCCGAGGGATACATCTCCCCTGCGTCTACAACCGAGGGAACGCCTGCAGACGGCGACTTCTTCAAGCAACGCAGGGGAACAGCCGTCTTCGCCGTTGCGGGTGTCGAATCCCCTGCCGAACAGCACTAGGGAAAGGTCTGATATGGAACGCCTGTTCTTGCGTTTGCCTACCCACTTCTCTTTGCATCCTCCCCTTGCTTTCCTTCTTTCCGTCACACTTCTGTTTTACACCCCCCACGTGGCTGTTCGACGAGTGTCGTGACGGACCGTGCGTCATACACGAAAGGACCCCTATCGACTTTCCATCGGCAACTCACATGATGATTCACCTGTCCCTTCAAGCACAATGGTGTTTTTAAAAACTGCTGCGAAACACGCGTGAGTGCTTTTGTTTCGGGTAACAACAAGACATCACATCAGAGAAAAACAGCCAAACGAACGAATTAAAGAGTGACATCACCACTTGTCTTTTCTTTCTTTTTTCATTTCACTTATCCTCATCTCGCGTGATCGCGCCTTTGCTCTGTGTTTCCTTTCGCTGTCGTCTTCCGTGTTTGTTTGCACGAACTGCTGAGCTATCCTTCGTGTCTTGCCTCAAATGTTTAATGCTTTTTGTCTTGTAGTGTCTTGTTCACGCTCAGCCTTCACTATGTAAATTCAATAGTGCGTCTCCTCACCGTTTCACAGACGTCTGCCATTACCACGGACGCTTTGTGGTACCACACGTTGCTCACCCAACTTCTCTATAACAAAAGTAATCAAGGGAGATGAGAGTTGCACTTCTTCACTTTCGATCTCTTTCGCTCTGTCCCACTGCGATCCGTGTGTATTCCGGATTTCGTGCACCATGTAATGGGACGCACCGCATACAAAACAACTGTACACGAGCAAACCCCCACCCTTTTTCTCCTTCAAAACCAAGTAAACTAATGGATGGAACACACAGACGTGGTCTCACGAATGCAGCGTCACCAACAGAATGATACCGGCGCGAGCGGATGCTCGTCGTGAAGGTGCAGTGAATTGCAAATACCGTGACAGGGGACACCTCATGACGACAGAACAATGCGCTAGATGTGGACCTCTGCGAAAGGTGTGCAACAGGTCTTCAAACTCCTTTTTATCTCATTGTCTCTCTCTCTCGTCTGTCTTGCCTTGCTTTAACATGTCCGCCCATAACGGAAAGTGGTTTCTCAGTAAAGGAGGAAGCTGTTTTGTATCGCTCTGCTCCCTCTTTCTTTTTATTGGCTTACTTGTCTTGTGTGTGGTGAGCGTGTGTGTATTGTTCTTCTTGGCCCTATTCTCGGCATCGTAAGGGAAGACGCTTAGCGCGGCAAGGTTACGGTCTCCCTGCGCGCATCGGTTGCTCGCTGTCTTCTTCTCTTTTTTTTTGTTGTTGTTTTGGCGTACTCACAGTGGTTGCTATCGTGATAGTGCACATACGCACTCTTTCTGTTAGATGGAAATTGACCTTTCCAGTTCTTTCCACGAAGTGAATGCCTCCTTCGTTGGATTCAAGAAAAAGGAAAGAAAAGATGAACCAGAGCGGTCGCACATCTTCTTCTACGCTGGTAGCGAGAAGAGCTGCCTCTCCTGCTTCATCTCCCTGAGCGCGGAAACCACCACAACGAGCACCAACGCGGCAGGCCAGCTGGTGCAGAAGTCAACGGCCAAGATGCTCTGGTCGCACCCATTGCCCCCAGTTCTGGTGCTCGCCGAGTACCCCAACTTGGCGAAATTCGCGCTCGCCAGCAGCGGGACTTCATGTTCAGCAGAACAGCTCACCTTTACGTTTGTGCTGACAGACGGCAAAGGGGTGCGCAAGTACGGCCACTGCACTGCCTTTGTCAATGGTGAAACGGTTGTGTGTATCTCGCCGTATCCGTGGTGTAATTTCTTCTACCGGCTAGCTTATCTCTACCGCACGAATACCCCAGAAGACGCCAAAACCATTGTGCGCGAGCTCTGCCGATGTGGCACACCACCGTCTGGGGCAGCCTTCTTAACACCCATAGACCTTGGCGTGAAGTTCACGCGCCCCTATGACCGGCTCTGCTCTTTCATTGACACCTCCCCGCTGGAGATGCTCGCCGTTTTTCCCGACAATGACATTCTTTTTTCGGTTCTGACAGCCCTCCTCTTGGAAAAGCACGTGATTATTGTGGGCCCCAATTTCCCGATTGTGTCTAACGTTGTCATGTCGCTGCAGGCCCTTATTGCCCCGTTCGACTGGATGCACATCCTTATTCCCATCCTGCCCTCTGACCTTCTCGACGTGTTGGCCGCACCACCACCGTACCTTATCGGCATCCTTACGCCCCAGCTTCCTCTCATCCGCGACATCCCCTTTGACAACGCGGTGCTGGTGCACCTGGGCTCCGACGGTGTTTGCGAAGGCGTCGTCTATCACAATGAGGAAACGGACCACATGCCCCACTCCGGCCCCGTGAGCGCGCTGCGTGTGGGCCTCAGCCTGCTGCGCCTGCGCAACCCGCGTGATCAAACCGTGCGCGACCTCTGCAGCCTCTTCCTCACCTACTACGCCTCGCTCTTGGGAGATGTGGTGCTCAGGGGTGCCAAGGGGTATATCAAGTCCCACAACCTCTCGAAGCGCACTGTTGTCTTTTATGAGAAGCTACTTGCCACACAGAGCTTTAACCTGCTGTCGGAGGAGGTGAACAAGGCGATTGGCGCCGATAACATTTACTGGATGGACAATGAGTTTATCGTAGCGATTATCCGTGCGCACCCGGAGGTCTACCCTAACCACTACGCGCAGCTCATTAACGAGGAGAAGAGCGGGGGAGGCTACGTGGAGAAGTACGAGGACTGCTTTGGTAGCAAGGAAGAGTTCAACAGCCTCACCGCGGCCATTCATGGGTTTGGTGGACACAAACTTGGCGTCACAGGGCTTCTTACACACTGTCTGTTTGGCCGTTTCTGCCCCTCGTGGTACACAAGCGGTGACGACGGCTCAACGTACAATGAGGAAACAAGCTACCGCTTCTTCCGTGGCTCCTTGGCCGATGGCAGCACAAACGCCCGTAGTCGCAGGAAAGCTGATACAGCTGCAGAAGGTGACGTCGACATGCACCCGGTTATAGAAGCTTCCTCGGTCGTGGATAGCGGGGGGACAAACGTGGATACGCCGAGAAAGGTCATCATGGCTTCGCCGGAAATTGTGCTCGACCCGTCGCAGACGTTCGCTGCGTACGCGAATCGTGTGATGCGGGAGTAACACACCGGAACATGTGTACATGCCTTGGTGCACACCACCGTATCTGCATCATTTCTCTAAGATGGTTTCGACTAAGTATCCATTTTGTTGCTCACCGTTGCTCTCTTGAGAGTTTTTGTTTTCATTCTGTACTGTATCTATCGAAGCACCTTTATTCATTCATTGTGAACACTGCGTTCTCTCTTGACGCCCCACCCACCATTTTTTGCTGGTGGTATGGCCACTGCGATACTCCATGCCCCATCTCACCGACAGGAGAAGAAACAACAGGAACGCGTGAACTTCATTCATCTACTAACGCAGACACAACTGCCGTGAACAAAACTCGACCATGTACGTTCATCCATCGCTATGTGTTACTAGGAACGGTGAAATACAATTTGGCACCACGCCTAGCAGGACAACATGATCATCAGTGTGGTAGAGGAATACGAAGTGTCTTTGCTCTTTCATCCACCCACACCTTTGTCTCCTTGGCGTCCTATCCCTATAACGGATATCATATATATAATCTGGAATTGGACAGAACTTCTTCTTTTTTTTTTGTTGCTCCACACTTCGCATTCAGATATGGAACGTAGGGTAGCCCTTTTGACTGTAGCGCGATCGCGGTTCAAGGGACTCGTGCGCCATGTGCCAACTGCGGGACCGAGTACGGCCGTCCCTATGAGTGTGTCTGTTCCTAATCCTTTGGTTGCGTTGGCCATTTCCCACCGTTCCTTCTTCACGGCCAGCTCACCGCTACAGCAGCGACACCAGCAGCGCCGCCACTCGTCACCCGGTCATCACAGCGGAGGCGGTGGGGGAGGGAGCAGCGGGCACTCCCACAACCACTACCGCCCCTTTACGGCAGAGGACGAGGCGCAGCTCACGTCGGTGCTCACAACAAAACCGAAGCACGTGGCTCGCCACATTCGCCAATCAATGCTTCAGTCGCGCCGCCGCATTGCCCAGTTCCGCAACGCTGTCACGTACCTTATGATACTTTTACAGTCCCGGCTCCAAAAGAAGGAGATATCACCGGAGGATGCGACGGCGCTGATGGAGAGCATCATGCGGGAATGTGTAGATCTCCGTCAGGGAGACATGGCGCATTTGCTCTTCCGGGCTGCGATTCGTTTCCGTAAGTATGGCCTGCGCGTGGGGTACCCGTTTATCCGCTATCTCTTTGAGTCCTACCGCCTCGACAACGCCAAGGAACTCATGAAGAATATGGCTGACGAGCTCCGCGGTGACCCGCCGTTGCAGTTCATCGCCGTTCTTGCCTACCAGCTCGGTGGTGAGCACGTGCAAGCCATGTCTTTGCTGAAGGAAATTCCGCAAGACACTTTGCAAACGGACAACTACACCGCTCTCATTGAGGCGTTTGGCGCGACGGCAGCCTATGACGACATCACACGCCTGACGAAAGAGCTCCTCTCCCGGGAGGACGCGCTGCTGCCCCACGGCATCCGCTTCGACGAAATTCTCTCTACCGCCATTGTCTGCCTTCGTGGGAGCCCCAAGGACATGGCAGCGATCGCGGCTATCGCCGTGAGCCGTCGCGCGAAGCTGTCCGAGGCTGCGATGGCGGCGCTACTGCGCGTTGAGCTCAACAACCCGCGCCGCATCACTTGCCCTGCGGACGCGTATGAAGCGGAAAGGGCGCTGCGGCAGCGTCTACAGACAGACTCGCTTGGGCTCTCCGCCGAGACAGCGCTGATTGCCAAGTGCTCCGAGCTGATGGCACGCGGCCACGAGCAGGGTGATGAGGTGATGCTGAGCAAGGTGAAGCACCTGCAGTCGGTGCTGGAGACAGCCGTGGAGAACGACCAAGTGGATGAGCTGGACCCCATGTATGCGCTAGCGCTCATCAAAGGATTCGGCGTATTGGGCCGCTTCGAGGACATGCGCCGAGCCTTTGATCAGATGCGCGCTGCAGGAATCGTCAAGGATCACCGACTGTACGATGAGATGCTCAAGTGGTACGCGTACTCGTACAACCTCAAGGAAGTTATTGCCCTGAAAGAGGAAATGACCAAACATGGTGTGTTTCACACCGCCTACACGTACCACAATGTTTTCCGGGTCCTGGATAAGTACTACCCACGCATGGTGGAGAAGTACCTCGCGGAGATGCGCACAAAAGGCATGGCCATTGAGGGGTTCATGTACCCGACCCTCCTCCGGGTCTTTGCAGAGCTGCAGGACTTTCGGACGGTGGAGGAGCTCTACAACGAAATCAAGACAAAGGCCAGTCACGGCAACACGAGCGCCTTCACACCGGGTGCGGTGTCGCAGATGCTCAAGTGCTTCCACGCAGACCCGGACCGGTGTGAGGCCATCCTCAAAGACGCCGAGCAGTTTGGGCTGCTTTCCAACGAAAGCGTCCAGGCGGAAGTGGTCCGCCTGTACTCTACGCAGGACCGTCGCGCGGAGCTGGAGAAGTTCCTCGCGCGCATCCCGCACAAATCGGAGAGTCTGTACCGCGCCTTGCTTCGTGACGCGTCGCGCCGCCGTGACAAGGAAACGTTTTCACGACTGCTCGATGAACTCAACGCCAATGGGCTTCCTCTGAACGAGCGCATCTTCAGCACCGTTGTCTCTAGTCTCAGCCATTTTCACGACTACGAGGGTGTCAAGGCGTACATTGAGCGCGGTTCGGCCGAAGAGAGCGTCACTCGCTCCCCCTTCTTCTACGTCGAGAGCGCAGCGGCCTACGCTCGCGTGGGAGACTCCAAGGCCGCCGAAAGCTGCTGGGAAGACTTGCTTGCGTCCCACGCGGTCATTACGATGCCGGTGTACAACCGGTTTCTGGAGCTCTTCATGTCGCAGAATAACATGATACGCGTGCAGGAGGTGCTGGACACCATGATGCAGCGCGTGCCGCCCAACCCGGTGACTGCCACGACGGTGGTGGACATGCTAGGAAAGATGGGCCGGCTCACGGAGATGGAAGCGGTGCTGGCCGAGATGAACAAGTCGACGAACGCGGCCCCGACGCTGGTGACATACCATCAGGCCATGAACGCCTACGCCAAGTGCGGCGACGTGGTGAAGATGGAGGAAGTTCGGGGTCGACTGAAGGAGGCGGGCTTCAAGGAGAACCACGTGACCTACAACATCCTGTTTGAGGGTTACGGTCGCGCGAAGCGCTTCGAGCACCTACAGGAGCTTCTCCAAGAGCGCAAGCGAAGCAACATTGCAATGGAGGAGTACGGCTACGTGGTGCTCCTGACGTACTACTCCCGCGCCCGGCTTGGGGCAGAGGCTGAAGCCCTTGTCGATGATATGGTCAACAACGGCGTGCAGTTCACCAGTCGCATGCTGGCCACCGTGGCGACCGCCTTCAGCGTCATTGGCAATGTACCGCAAATGGAGCACTACGTCGCCCTTCTTCTCGCCCACCCCGACCGCCGCCTGCGTGATGTTGAATCGGTCTTCCTTATCTACTCCCGCATGCGTGACACGGTGCGATTGCAGGAACTGCTGGACAACAAGGCTCTTCCAACGAGTGAGTTCATTTACAACATTTGCGTGGGCGCCTTCGCGCGCGCGGGCGAGCACCACAAGGTGGCTTTTCTGCTAGTTCACATGGAGGAACTGGGCTACTCACTGAGCCGCAACACAAGCGTGACGTTGAGTTCGCTCCTGCTCAAGGCTGGGAAGCTGGAGCTCGCGCAGACGGTCCTGCGGTGGAAGGGAGAAGGCGGTCCAACCTCAGATGAAGACCGCGAACGAATGCTCGCTGCTCAGCGCGCGGTGACGGAAGAGGCGATCGACAACCCCGAAGAGGCCCTGGAAAGCCACCCCCTCACCGAGGATGCTATTCAGGAGCAACTGCAACAAGAAGTGCAGAAACTGCACGAGTCCAAACTCGTCACTGGGGACATTGACCATGACGACGAGATTTTGTAGGAGGATGAAGGAGCCACAAGTGAGTCCATGTGGTCTTGCGAAGGTGAGGCACTGCGATTGCCTAATGGACACTTTCCGAGTCTGATGCTGTCCCGCACACGCGCTTCGTGTTCTCTGGATTGCAACGTCTTCACAGCATTTGTTTTCTTAAATTCCCCCATACACCAATACAAGAGTGTCTGAGCTTCCATTCTGACAGGCACACCTCCTGCGCCGCACACGGAGAAAAAAAAAAGGATCGAAAGGCGTTGTGTTCAAGTGAGCGCTCCCCTCCTGAAAATCGGGAACAGCACTTGTGACGGGCTACGCTTCTGTGACCTCGACTCGCTCCATGTGTCCACAGTATATAGCGGAAATGGCGAATCGTCTCATACGAGCATCCTGCTATCACTGGCTCTTCCTGACGCCAACACCACGACGGCTGGGTTGCAGACGGTCGGCTTCCAGGCTCATTGACCGAAGCCAGCCTGGTGACGGACCACCACAGAGAAATGGAGAATGTGAACGTCTTCCCTCTCACTCCTCACACACGGCCACGTAGGAAGCTCTTGCTGGAAGCGCTTTTACCCCTCCACTCCACCCCACCCACTGTTGAAAGACCTCTATCCAAAGAAACACTTCTACGTGTCGGCATTCACCTGAAAATTCCTTTCTTTGGATTCTCATTTGCGTGTGCGCTTAGCCCTCATGGGACAGACACAGCAGCCCGTGGCCCAGCCGGCCGAAATGGTGTCCTCATCGGAGGAAACCCTTTCCAGGCGAAAGGCAAAGAAGGCGCAGAAAATGACCAAAAATATAAAGAGCGTCCCTGGGAGCGTGGACGTCCGAGTGCAGCACACCAACGACGACAGTGTTGTGAGCAAGCGTTCCGCCGTCGCCATGAACTACTTCAACGATCCCTTTCTTCGCCACTTTGTGAAGAAACCGACGCGACGGGCACCGCTCATCAACCGCGGCTACTACCTGCGCATGCTCGTCATGACCGACGTCATCACAGCAGCAATCAACCGCCTCCATCGGCTGGTCAGCTCAAGGAGTGATGGCAGTGACTCTATTGTGCAGGTCATTTCACTAGGTGCAGGGTACGACACGTTCGCTTTCCGCACCTTACTCTCAGAGGAGTGCGGGCGGCACGAAAATGAGAAGAACACGATGCGCGCGACATGCGCCACACTATGTGAGGGTGTCCTTCCACATCTTCGCTTCTACGACGTGGATTTCCCAGCGGTGATGCAAGCCAAGGCGGCTCTTATGGCGGCCGCCCCACCTGACGCCTTTGCGGGGCTACAGGACCTCGTCATCAACCCGGCCGATGCCGAGCACCCCGTTTCTAGCGCGCAGTACAACGCTGTGGGGATCGATTTGCGGGAACCAAAGCAAACGCTTCTCTCGCGCATCGAGGAAGCAACGTGCTCCTCCAGTTTCTCAACATCACTCCCCACAGTGGTGTACGCCGAATGCGTCATGCAATACATGCCCCCTGAAGCTGCCCGCGACCTCATCGCTTTCATCGCAGCCACCTTTCCCCACGCAGTGTTTGTGGCGTACGATCAGTTACACCCCGCGGACAGCTTCGGTAGTGTGATGATGGGCTCCTTGCGCCAGAAGAACAGCCCGCTGCTTGGCATCAACGCAGCACCGGATGGAACAGCCATGACCCGCCGCGCACTGGATGCAGGCATGTGCAGCGCCTTCTTTGCCAACTTCTACGACCTCACTCGGCATCACATTGGTGCTGAGGAAGAAGCGCGCCTGAAGTCGCTCGAGGCCTTTGACGAGCTTGAGGAGTGGGCGGAGATGTGCGAGCACTACGGCATCACCCTGGGCCTCACTAGTGAGGCTGTGCGCGCCGCCTGCGTAGCCGCCCCTTCTGCGCATGACGGCGCCGCGGTCGTCTTTGAGAATCCGGCGTACGTTGAAGGGAAAACAGCAGTGGCAAGCGCTAGCGCTCCCACAGCTTCGCTGTCAGTCCTACCTTCTGCAGCAGCCTACCGTCCGTGGCCGTCGAGTCGATTTGCATTCGAAGGATGGGGCAATGGGGAAGCATTTGTGGAGCAGCACCCAACAGACCCACGGGAGACGGTCGTGATCACAGTGGGTGGGTTTTGCGTTTCGGGTAAGGTGAGTCAACGCGTCAACACCGTGCACGCGCACGGCATGCGTGGCGGCGAGATGAAGGTGGTCGCTGTTACTTCCGATGATCCTACGTCGAAGGCGAATGCTCCCCCACCACCGCTGGTGCTCCACTCCGTCAGCCGCCTGGCTCCCTTCGTGTACGTCATCTTTGGCGGACGCAGCAACCCCGAGACAGCCTTTGGGGACGCCTACCTGCTCCGAGTGGCGCCGCAGCCCATCGTGGGAGGTGAGGCGGTTGTGGTGGTGCGCTGGCGTCGCCTCGCCGTGGCGGAGGGAGACGAAGGGATGTGTGGACCCGCACCCCGCTATCGGCACGCTGCCGCCACACTGCCAGGGCCCTCCCCCCGCATCGCCGTCTGTTGCGGACGAGACGCCACGACCATTTTCGGTGATGCGTGGATAGGGCACGTGGATGTCGATAATTACAGTATCCGCTGGGAGCGCTTTTGGGACACGTGTGCACTCCCCGCGGTGTGCTCGCCTGCACTCACCGTTATGCCGCGCGACACCGGGGACGAACACCCCACACGGCTGCTTCTCTCGGGTGGAATTGACGCGTCGGGGTGCTGCAACGCCAACGGCCTTCTTCTCAACGTGGACACGCAAACGGTGGAGGTGGCCCCGCATCTGCCCGGTGGCGCTCCGCTCCTCTGTGACGCGCGTTTTGCGCACAGCGTCACCCCAGTCGACGTAGACGGGGCCTCGTGTCTTCTCATTCTGGGCGGCTGCGCTTCGAATGAAAAGCAGAGGGTCATGCCCAGCACGGCTGTTCTCGTGGACAGCAACTTCCAAACACCACCCGTGACCCTGACACTCCCAGAGCCTTGTCCGACCTCGATTGCCCGCCATTCCGTGGTGCAGGTCGCTGCTGGTATGGTGGCTGTCATCGGGGGCGGCTACACTTGCTTTTCCTTTGGGACCTTCACCTCGCGGCCTTTTATCCTTTGTCTGGGGGAGGCCTATGACGCGTGCCCGCCATGGTCCCAGCCCCAGGACGTCTGCAGCTCTGAAGAGGCACCAACCGATGCTGCGGTCACATCCACGACCCTGCCCGTCGCTTCGGGGAAGAAGGGCCATCGAAAGGGGCCCATGTACCCGTCTGCTCGCCTCCTCTCTTTCCCACGCCCACCCGTGGAGGAACAAGTGTACTCCCCGGCGGCTTTTCACCAAGTGGTGCAGGCAGCAACCCGTCCTGTCGTATTCCGTCGCGTGGACTTGGGCCCCTGCCTGCAGCGCTGGCGCCGCCCCGCCTACCTGAAGGAGGCGGAGAAGGACGCCGTGGTGTCTGTGCACGTGGCCAGTGCAAAGGGCACTCAGACACTCGACTTTGTGCGGAAAAACTTCACGTTTCGCCATGTCTCTTTCCCGCAGCTGGTGGAACACATTGAACAGTGCATCAGGCAGTCAGACGCCAAGGAGGAGAAAGAAGAGACGTGGTACTTCCGCTCCGTCGCCCACAACATGAAGACCGATCGAGCAAACCTCTGGACAGACTTTCCCCACCTAGGCAACGACTTTGCATTGCCAGAAGGGGCGCGGGAGTTTGTGATGCCGCGGCTGCACCAGTCCTGCTTGCGCCTCAATGCCGCGCCGCTGCAGCTCTGGACGCACTACGATACCTTTGACAATGTCCTCTGTCAGGTGGTGGGACGTAAGCGCGTCGTTATGTTTCCCCCGAGTGAGTTCAACAACCTTTACATCAGTGGAAGCTCCTCACCGGTCCTCAACATTGACTACCCAGACCTCTGCCAGTACCCGCGCTTCATTGACGCGTGCAAGCGCGCAACGGAGGTGATTTTGGACCCAGGCGACATGCTCTACTTTCCCGCAAACTGGTTCCACCACATCACGACGCTGACGGACGAGGACCCAGCGAGCAACGGAAGCACCGTGCCCAGTGACCCTTACAGTGTCAGCGTTAACCTTTTCTTCGCCCATTTCGACCAAGCCGTGTACGACGCGAAGGACCTCTACGGGAACAAGGACATTCCCGCTGTCGTGGAACTGAGACAGGCGATTCACGAGCATGCGCGACAGGCCATCACCGCGCAGCGGGTAGGCACGACAGGGGAGGCGTTGCCCAAGGCGTACGCGCAGTTTGCCCTCCGACAAGCCATTCAAGACCTCGAAAAGCTTGCGGATGAAATGGGCCTGGAGGCGGGCTTGTGATTGCCCACATCTACGAGAAAAGGAGAGAAGGTCACAGAAACATACGTTACCGTGAATCTGCAATATCACAGCATGTGACATGACCTCCTGTGTCCGCTTTTTGCGTATGTGTGCGCACCCAGATGAGCTGACATGTTTTCCATGCTCCCTTTTTTCCGATTAATTCATCGCGTTAACGTACCCATGCATCGCGTAACCTACAAGAGAGAAGAAGAAGAAGACGACTGAAAAGGAGATGCCTCTCTCCTCGTTTGAGTCCGCAGCCGATACACACAGTCTTTCGAGCAACGTGCTAGTATGTCATCCATGCCTCACCAACTAGGAAACGTGTCACAACAATGGTCAGTGAGCACCTCTTCCGAGTGGCGTAATCAATCTTCATCTCTCTCTTTGCACCTTTCCATGTCTTTTGGTCTGGCCAAAAAAAAAAAAAAACTCTTTTTTTTTTTAACAAAACAAAACAAAGAGTCCCCTCCAACCCTAGTACACTATATAGCTTCGCGCGATTTGCGTCGAGGCGTGCCAATCGTGGTTCTCGCAATCACCTACAGCCCTTGGTTCCCTACATCTGTTGATTTCTTTTCCTCTTCTCTTCTTGAATCCTCCTCTCTTTCCTCCCTGCTGACGCGAGACATCATTGCTTATTCAACACTTCCGCGAGGGCCTTTTCTACCGCCAACGCGCTCGGAGAGCAAACCAGGTGCACGTAAGTCGAGCGCTACCGCTTCACCTGACTCGCCCTGTTAAGTTTCTTTTCGTTCTCTCTCTCTCTCCGCTTTGTAGTGTGCACGTCTCTCCTTTTTCCTTTTCACATTTCTGTCTTTCAAGCGTTCTCTTCAATTCACTTCCATTTTCATTCGTTGCTGGCCTTCCTCTTTCTCTGCGCATTGTTGAACAGAAAGAGAAAGGGCCTCTGTGTATCTTTCAAATTACCTCTGCGAACAGTCTCTCGTGACGCTCTTTGTGGATAGCAAGCGGAACGCTTGTTACAGAAAAACAGAAGGACATGCTACGGACACCTTACCGATCCTCTGCGGGAACGGGAACTCCAAAACAACGGAGACGGAATGACAGTCACACCAGCCTTGACGCCAGCGATGACTCAACAACACCATTACCGCAGGCGGTGGTACTCCCCCTGTCCACACAAGAGATGAGCACACCACCGGAAGAAACCTCAGAGTCAACAAGACGAAGCACGCCTGAACCTGCGGCACCAGCGATACAGCCCGACCCCGCAGCGTCCACCTCCGGTCGTAGTGACAGCAGTGGGCCCGGTGGCTCTCGCAGCAACCGATCCCTAGGGTCCAGAAATCAAGCCTTTGGCCGGAGTGGGTATGGCACAGGCACTCCAAAGGCATCGAGAGTGCTTGCGGGGCGAAAGGGTGATCTTGTCCTCAGCCGGCAATCCTCTCCACCCACAAACGACTCATTTTCCTCCACAGCATCGTCGACGTCAGGCAAAGCAAGACGGGGCATTGAGGTGTCCTACTCCTCTACGCTGCTCTTCCTCTGGGCCACCATTCTAGCCGGCATTTCTTACCACAATGGCTTCACCCTGCAGGCCGCCACCATCCTCATTGTGTCTACAGTCGCCCTGACCTCAGAGCACGGAGAAAGCCGCATGCTGTGGCCGCTGGTATTTCTCTCAGAGCGGTGTCTCGACCACGCGCAGCACATGGGCCACTCTCCCATTGAGTTTTACTCCTCCGCGTTGCTCTCCTACCTGACACTGGTTGCGTGCAAAGCAGAGCGCAAGGGGAAGTCCGCGAGAGACCGTAATGTTATCTTGGAGACGTTGCTCTACGCCGTGGTTGGTCTAGGCGTGGTCTTCTCTATTGTCAAAGACAACATCATTTGCCTCTCTGCCCTCGCCTTTGTGGGCTCCGGGTACGTCTTCTTTCTCAAGCTTCTCCCTCACGTGGGGGACAACGAGGCGGTCCTGGTGAGCACGCTAGTCGGTTTCTACATGTGTGACTTGTGTGTCAACAATAACCTTAGCGTTGACGGTGGCCGCGAGACCATTCTGAAATTCAACGCGCCAGGTTACCTCACCTCGTACACACACATCGCCAGCCGAGGCATGGTCCTGGCGTCGATCTACATGATGGCATCCCTCTCCGTGCTCTCGAAGCTCTGTCTCGTGCCGGTCAACCGCAACTCCAAATCCTCGGCAAAGCGCATCAGTCGCGAACGCATCACTGTGGCCTTCTGGGTATCCTTCTCCGCCGTTGCCCTCATCATGTTCATTGCTGTCAGTTACCAATTCCGCGAGAATGTCGTCCTGTGGCTGTACGCCTACATTGTGTCGAGCCGATTCCGTGTGTGGACCCTCATTGCTTGGTTCACATGTATTCCCATCGCCGTCATCTCTGTCGACCTCTTCACCCGCTCGCTGCGGCAGGCCGTCCGACGTAAGTTTTTCCACTTCATTGCTGTGATCGCCTTCACGCCATCTGCCATGATTGACCCGGCGTTCTTTGCCTTTGCCATTTCCACCGCAACGAGTCTCTGCGCGACGGTAGAAATCGCGCGACACTACGGTGTGATGGGCACCGAATGCATCACCAAGTTTGTGAGCCACCACATTGACGCACGGGACAACATCAAGGGAGCCGTGCGCACGCACATTTACCTCATCTTTGGTTTTGGGGTTTCCTTGATCTTGCAGTACCGCCACCACCGGGAGCAGCGCGAACACCCTGTCCCTGCGATCATGGAGCTGTCCATCAATATCATCCCGGGCATCATCTCCCTGGGCATCGTGGACGCCGCGGCCGCGATCATTGGCTCGTCTTTTCTCTACACCTATCGGCGTGCCTTGGGTCGCTACCTCAAGAATAAGCTCTTCACCGAGCGCGCCAACACCTCCATTACGCACAAGACCACCACAGGAACAGTGGGTGGACTGGCCGCTGGTCTCCTCTTTTGGTGCTTCATCCTCATTGTTGCGGAGGTACCCTTTGTGGGGCCGGCGCTCTATTCCTTTACCATGATCCTCGTCTGCTCCCTCACAGAATGCTTCATGGACGGCATCGATAACTTGCAGATGCCGCTGGTGGTGTTCGGCGCGGTGAACAGCCTGTTTTCACTGCTGGTGCCGGCCCCTGAGCTCTGGACGAACCCGGCTATCCGGCGGCCAAACCCCACGACCGCCGGCTCCCTCGCAAGTGCCCTCACGTCGCCATGGAAGAACTGGCCACCGGTCCCGGGAACCGTGAAATCCCTCATTTCTTAGGCGATGCACACGATCTGACTGGGCACACGTAAAAAATAAAAATAAAATGTAGAGGGAAACTACTCGGTCATCTCCTCCACTATTTGGCTACCCTTTCGCATCACTTTGAAACTGCGCTCGCCTTCTCCACATATCTGGGCAAACTAGCTTTATCCTTTTGCTTCATGTTGCTGCTCCACTCTGTTTTTTTTTTTTTTAATCGATGCTGTCCACATGTCCCGTGTTGATTCGCGCGCATCGCTTGTCACTGTTTCTTTTTCTCCTCTTTTCCCTGACGGGGATGTACCCGTCACACTCTCCGTTCACCGAGCAGTCCTCCGGTCAGGGATGAAAGCTCCTTGCGCTATTTCGCGTTCGCGTTCTCTTCCTCTCTCACCCACACCCCAGTGTCAAGGCCGACGCACACACGGAATTGCCGTGATGATGGTGTGACCTGGACACAAAAACATGAACCCTGCCAGCGCGGGTCGTACACAAATCATTCTGTAGTAGGCATCGATTCCTCATCTGCTTACCGCGACTTCTAACCCCTCGCTCCTCCTCTTTATGACGCATCGATTGAAGCATCTATTGGAACTAAGAAGATACAAGTTTCTGTATCTTTAGATGAAATCGCCAACGAGACCTACCAAGCAAAGAAACAAGCAGGAATCCACTTCCGGTACAGCACAGTACAAAAGCGAGAACAAAAGGAAGAAGCTTACTACGAAATCTGCTCAAGCGTGGTGGTGGGATATCGCTTTTCTCGATAACCCTTGAAGAGCCGCCAGGGATGTCGATCTTCGCGGTCACACTACGCCCTATGCTCCTTCTCCGATTGACCATAAATAGTCTCTTCTTGCTCCTCTGATCTTTCGTTAATCATCCTTTGTTACTGTGTCCTAGTCTTTCAAAAAGAGCTCGATCGACCACCCCCTCGTCTCACTTGGGGCTTATTAAAAGGGTTCTCCCTCCCGCTTTCCCCTGGGCGTTGGGCCTCCTTTCAGCCGTTCACTGTGGTGGTGCTTCATCCTCGCCGCCTGCAATGAATCGACTCTCTTCCCAGCCAGATGCGCACTCTCTCCCAGCAATCCACTCGGGCGGAAGAGGGGATGCCTCCATGACCTACGCCTCGACGTCGCCAGCAGCGACTGTGGCTGGAAACAACCACCCTAAAAGCTTGTCGAAGAAGACAAAGTACTCCATCACCGAGAAGAACCGTGACCCTGCGGCCGCTCAACGCGCGAAGCGCTACGTTGACCGTCTGTCCCAGACCGCCCCAGGCGGACTAGACACAGGCGATGCGGCATCAACGCACCCGCAGCACGCGGAACGACTGGCCGCCCCTCCGTTGAGCCGTGGTTTCCATCTTTCCCCCGCTGAAAGCTACGTGGTCGCGCAAAAGGAAGCCACCGCGGAGAAGTGGCGAAGCGAGCTCCTTAAACACGAGGCGGACCTGCGTGAACTTGTCATCACAAACACCTCTTCCATGGGCGAGGAGCCCCCAACCACAAGCCGCATGGTGCGTGTGCTGAAGATATTTGACGCTGTCTGTCGGGCGTGCGAGAACATGTCTCCTAACTTGGCGGAAATGCTGCGTCTCTTCCGCATTGAGTTTTGTCGCGGCATCTTTTCTAACCTGATGAACTTTGACATCGATGACGACGACGGAAACGAGGCGTGCGGTGAACCCGGCACGACAGGGGGCCCGTCGACTTCCTCGGGCAAAAGCACTGTACCAGACCTGTGGACGGCGCGGACGCGGTCCTGCCTCCCGTACAAGGTCCTTGCGGATCCCGACCTCATGGAGCGCATCGCAGCCGACGACGTGACGACCTATTTTGACCAAGTTGGTAGTCTCGTTCGCGAGAATGCGTTGCTCTCCTCCGAGGTCGCCGTGGGGAACTCCCGAGCGCGATTGGTGGAGCTCACTCGAGAAATCGACTCCCTCACGGAACGCATCAAGCTGTACGAGAGTGAGGTCGGCCGCCTCGCCAGGCAGAATGATCAAGTGCTAGAACAGTGCAACCGCGCCAGGGAAGAGCTGGCGGAGGCTAAGGTGAAGCACGAGCAGAAGATCGCCAGCAACGAGCAGGAAATGCAGGCCCTGAATGTGGAGAACAAGGATCTGCAGCTCCAGCTCTTTCGGCTGCGAAAGCAAGTGGCCGGTGGCAAGACGAAGCAACTCAAGGATGCCTACCGACAGATGAAGACGGAAAAGATGAAACTCTTGACGACGCTCTTTTCCGAGGGCGATGAACGCATGGCCGTCTTGGTGATGCTGAGCCAGCTCGAAAGCCGCGTGAATGAAATTCTTGACCGCTACGACAACGACTTTATGTTGACGCCCCACATCGCGCTCGCTGACCTGCGCAGCAAGATGGGCGAATCCGTCACGGTGCTGCTCGAGGAGATGCACATGTGTGAGCAGAACTACCGCCGCTTAGTCCCTCAGCAAGCACGCGACCCAACCTCCGAGGAAACGGACGAGACGGACGGCTACGTGGCCATCCTGTTTGACCAGAAGATCTACGAGAACCTTCTGACGCGCGAGGCCATCAAGCAGCGCCTGCAGCAGGGAGCCGAGCTCCTCGCGCAGCACGGCACCACCTACGCCAACAGCTCTGTCACCAGCACCGCTGCGGGCGCCCACACCACCTCCAGCCACCGCGCCACAGAAAGCCACGGTCGCCTCACGTCGCTTCAGAGCCTCCATCCGTCCACGTTAGCAGGGGGCGGAAGAGATAGTAGCAATGGCGGGCCTCAGACGGTGGGGCAATCCAGTCTCTTCCCCCTGGTCGAAGCGGACAATTTCGCACAGTCTCACGACAGCGGCCTACTCGTAGCTCCCCACAGCCAAAGTCCCTCTGGCGGCGGTGGCGAGAACGGAGACACCGCGCAAAAGAAGATCAGCGACCCGCAAGTTCAGAAGCTCAACGATTTGTTCCTTAAGAGCAGCTTCACGCAAGTCCCAACGGTATCACAGGTCGCCGAGACGAATGCCTTGATCCCCAGTGTTGCTTCGTCATCCCTGCGGCAGCAACAGCAACGGTCCCTTGCACTGCGCGGCGTGTCGGTGGACGGTATCCGCGACGCGGAGCCGTTGAACCTTGAGGATGTGGTGTTCCTCAAGCGTTCCGAGTGGATTGACCGCATCTTCACCGTGTCACCGCAAGAGGAGCTTCTCCAAAATGTGCTCGTCTACCTCACACGGCAACACACCAGAGGACCCCAGCAATTTTCACCAGATGTCCTCATGCCACGATTGCTGCGCCACCCCCTACACGATCTCAGCAGCAAAAAGTTTCTCTCCATGATCGACGTCTTCTGCGGCCAAGACCCCATGCAGCAGCGCCGCCTGTGTACCATCAGCTACGTGGACCCCAGCATTCCGATCCAGCTACCCGACCGCTCCAACTTTATGAAGATCAAGTACCGCAGCCCGTACGCCCCAGCACCGACGCGAGGACACTTTGCGGCGCTGCAGGACGGTGCAGTCGCCCGTATGACCCATGACAGCGATGGCAATAACAAGAGCAATACAAGTGGTACAGATCCGCGCCGGCGCTCACGCGTTGGGGCGGGGAACACAGGAAACCAAGGCCAAGAAAGCACGCATGCTGTGGCCATGGGAAAATCAGGTGTCGGGGCTTCGGGGGTCTTCATGACATCCACAGGGGACCTCGCACGTCTAGAGGACAGCACGGGCACCGGTCTCCTCCCACCAAGCGGCAACGGTGCTTCATCCCAGGCGGCAGGGGCATCGGGCCAGCGCAAGTCCTTCGCCCGCGGTGGCAGCGTCGTGGGCACGGAAGCCAGAGACTCGCCTACGCGCAAGTCCAGCGCGATCGTCAGCGGTGGGGTGCGCAAGCATCTCAATGACTGGGGCGGCAAGACAGCGTTTGCTGAAGAACCGGCGGCACCGCCCTCTTTTCCGGGACGAACCGACGGCGTGTCAAGTATCGCCACAGCGCAAGTCACCGTCGTGGGTCGCGACAGACGCGTCACAGGCACCGGCTACGGGCCCGGCAACGGCGCTGGAACCACGTCAAACGTGGCAGCCGGCGATAGCGAAGAAATCTTCAACGTCAATGAGAACCTGCGCGTCTTTCGCGAGCTCACAAATCCGTCGTTAATGAAGAGCGGAAAGGCAGACCAACAAAAGGCTGGCGCAACGTCCTCGACGACGGCCACGACCGTCGCGTTCCAGCGCCTCAACCCTCTCTCTCCGAACCGCGGCCCCGAGTGGACCATTTACAAGTCTCTCTTTGGCAGCTTCCGCTCCCTCACACCACGCATGATTGAGGTGACCGCCATTGACCACATTCTCATGTCCGCCTGCGAGCGTCACTTCACACGCATGGAGTACCGCTACCAAGAATGTCTCAAGGAAGCCAAGGTGCGCTCCACCAATAGTCAAATGTCCCTCGCCATGGCAGAGCGCTTCTTTCGCGAGGCGTACGAGCTGACCGACTTCCAGGAGGCTCTCATTGACGAGCTGGAGGCGCGTTACAGCTTCCCCGAGCTCGTGGCCAAGACGCTCTACGAGATTTTGTGTTACTTGGACGCTATGGCGCACAAGGATGAGCTGCTCGCCCTGTACCTCAACGTCATTCGCGGCTTCCAGCCTCCCTCTCACCTGCACTACATCAGCTACATGCTTTTCCACCTCAGCTACTGCTGGCCCACGTCGAACCCAACCGAGGAGGTCTCTCGCGACGATGCTCTCACGGTGCTGCGGTACTTGTACCGCAACTCGGAGAACATTGTGCACGTGGACATCCACGAAGTCCTCCGGGATTATCAAATGACGACCCGGTCGGCACCGCTGACGTTTGTCTCTATGCGCAAGTTCATGGCGGCTGCAATGATGCACCAAGAGGAATGCCTGTTGCTCTACCTGAATGGCCTGTTTAGCAGCCACTGCGAGTGTGAGAGCCTCGAACAGCTCTCGTACGAAAACTACGAGGAAGTCGTCAATAAACACTGGCAGGACCGTGCAGAGCAAAAGAGCGTCGTGCGTTTCTTGGGCACCGGCCTCGGTCTGGACCGTGGACCGCTGCTGGCGGTGAAGGACTTGGCCGCGATCGCTGCCAGCGAATGGTGCTCTAACCTCTGGCGCTGATACCCACTTTCTGTGATGCCTGCCGTGAGGGGTTCTTGTTGTTGTTGTTACCGCTTCGATTCTTACCCATGTCTGCCTACGTTAGTGCGCAACGCTCGCAGTCTTTCTTTGAAACTGTATTATACATCATTGCTCTCATTGAACAACACTATTTTTGCGATTCTCTCCCGTTCTTCACGAGATGTATTCTAAATTCAAGATGATTTCATCTTTCTCTCTCTCTCTGATGTCTTCTGTCATCTCCGTTTCCTACCACTGGAATGTTGCACCACAGTTGCGATTTATGTAAAACACCAACTCTTTCTTTTCCTTCGTTCCATTGTAAAGGGTCTCTATTGCCACTCTTATTCTCTGTCGAGCATCTCGAATCTGACACACCAAAAACATGAAAAAGAGCCGCGCACACGCTACATCGCCATTGCAATGGATGGAGCACCATCTCAACACGAAAAGGAACACAAAGGGATCATAACGCGGATGTTCTCGTTCCTCCATACCCAGCATAGATGTCACTGCAAATGAAGAAAGTAACCAAGAGGCGTTGACTGAAACTGTTCACGCAAACTTCACCTTTTTTTTTCTCTCGTTTCGTGGCCAAACCCTTCTTTTTCTCATGTGCATAGCGAGCCGTCGAGCGTTTTGACTGTCGGTGCTGTCCTCTGTATATCAGCAGGACTGTTGCTGCTGCCTTTCTTGTCTTTCTACATCCAAGGTCCTTCTTTCTCTCAGCACCACGTAGACCTTGCACGTGTTCTGCTTCATGCGCAAAGGACCGTCGGATCTGCGCCAGAGCTGCCTGGACCAGTTCCTCCAGCGGCCCTCACGAGGGGCCGATCGTGTTGCCGTTCCCACGTCTCCCCCCATAATCGCCGCCCTTTCGGGTCTCTCTCTTCGACCGCAGCGAACCCTATCAACTACAAATCCCACCACAACGGTTTCAACGGCAGCAACAGCAGGGGAATCAAGGCGAGAAATATTCATCAGCTCTTCGAGCAGTTCGTCCTCCTCAACCTCTTCGTCACGAGCGAAGAAGCGCTCCAAGAAATCCCCATCCCCCAAACGGCAGAAGGAACCCTCCCAGGTCAGTCAAGCCACTTCTTCACGCCGTCGATCCAACTCCGCAGAGGCACCACAACCGACGGCGACGTCTAGCCGAGCGACGTCGTCGACGGAGTCTTACGTGTCAGGTACGGGCGAGCAGGCAGGGGATACTACCCCCGCACACACAACGCAGTCAACTGGACCTGACATTGCTGTCTTCCTTTACAAACCGTCTCCTCACAGCGTGTTTCTCACGCCACCTGAGACGAAAGAACGACAACGCACAAACAATGCCCTTGCGTACGGCCAGCGCAGCGTCATTCTCCCTTGGTCGAACCGTAATCAATGTGAAGGGGACGCAGGGCAGAAGTGTGAAGCCTGGACGCTCATTGAGCATATGCTTCGCGAAGACAAGACGAGTTCTTCACGGCAACTCTGTGGCCTGCTGCAGGCGTTGATGGTGCACTTCCCCACGGCCAGCACGTCGCGCATCTTCTCCTTTCAGGCGCTCGCCTCGACCCTCGACACCGCTCTCGCGCCTGAGGAGCAGCACCACTTCTACGCAAACGTGTTACCGTGGATGAAGCGCATGGTGTGTGCAGGGCCAGCAGTGTTTGGTAGCAAGCGCATCAGCTTGCTGCGACAGGGCGTGAACGAGCGTGTCGTGCTACGGAATGACGAGGTCGTGATTCTCATGTGCTGCGCCTTCTTCTCCCTCTTTCCAGGTCGCTCTTCCGGGAGCAATACCCGCACCTTGGACTCGCACTTCGAGCGCAAGAGACCACCAGCAACAGGGGAAGCAAGTGCCAAAGATCGTCAGCACACCACTCGGGGTGGGGGTGGGGGTACCTTCACATCCTTTGGTATCTCTACAAAGTTGCCGCCCATCAACTTTGACTCCCTCTTCTGCGCTACCTCTTCCCACGGGGGAGGCGACGCCCATTGCAGCAAAATTCGCTGCCTGCTGCAATACTTCATGACGACTTACGAGACGGTGGGAGATGTGACGAAGCAATACGCTGTTGAGGTATCCCGTGTCAGTTACGATCGCATGCCTGACTTTTCCCGCAGCCAGGCTCCTTTGCAGCCCGTCGTTATGAAACGCACCGGCCTGCTTGAGGACGAAGCCTACGCGCTGCAGGTGGACTTCGCGAATAAAGTGATTGGAGGCGGTGTGCTAGGTCGCGGCTGCGTACAGGAGGAAATCCGTTTTGTTGTTTCCCCGGAGCTGCTGCTCTCTCGACTGGTGTGCGAGACCTTGAAGGACCATGAGGCTGTCTTTATCAGTGGTAGCGGACAGTTCTCGTGCTACACAGGCTACGCCTCGAGCTTCCGCTTTACGCGTGCTCTTGACCCCGCCACCGTGAAGAAGCCGGCAGCCGCGAACAGCGAGAATGTCGACGCGGCAGCGGCAATGCTCACAGAAGCGCTGCGCACACGCCCAAGCACCACGCGGCAACCCTTACCCTTGCGCGATGTCTGTGTGGTGGCCATGGATGCGGTGGACTACCACAGCTTCCGGCTGCACCCCGAGGATCAGTACGCGACCCGCTGGGTGACGCGCGAGATGCAGAAAGCCTTTGTCTCCTTCTACGGCACAACGAAGAGGCTTGGCACCTTGCCTTCCATCCGTGAAGGGCCCATTGCCACAGGTAACTGGGGCTGTGGCGCTTTTGGCGGAGACGTAGAGCTGAAGCTCCTCGTCCAATGGTGCGCGGCCTCAGAGGCCGCCCGCTCCATCAGCTACTACGTCTTCGACCGTCAAACCCTGCCTGACGACTTCGCCTCGGTGCGCGACAAACTGCTGCGGGAGCAGTGGACCGTGGGCGATGTGGTGGGCGCGCTGGAACGATACCAATCAGCCCGTGCTTTTGAACGTGAGCGATTTCACGAGGAAGCGGCTGACATGGGAGCTCTTGCTTCCCGTGGTCAGCCGCGCGGGGTGTTCGAGTACATCCTTTCCTCGACACGGCAACACTACTAAACGGAAGAATTCGTGTCACCATTGGGCTTCCCAACGAGCGACGCCTTGGTTCTCGCAGGCCCCAATGCCTTGCTCCCTTTACGGGTGAAACGTAGGGTGTGCAACCTGTGTATGGGCGTGTGCGCGTTCTGGTTTGGCTTTGATACGGAACCCTTTTACGTAAGCTAGGGATGACGAGGCACAACCCCTAATTTGTGCTTTTCTTCAACGGAAACGATTGGGACGAGATGTGCTGAACTTGCGTCCTGTCCGCTCCATCCACCTTTCATATTGGCTCTGCTACTTGGTTATCTTTCTTCTACATTGCTCCTTGCTTGGAGTACCGTGATCACCTGGTCGGTGAATTTTCTACATGCGCCACAATCAATATCACTCGAAACCAAAGCAAGAACAGCGAACGCAAGGTGAACATGTCTTTGATAACTCCGAGACATGTCGTTTCCTCGACAAAACGTGACCTATGAAGCGAGGGATGAGACAGAATTCCGGTGAACAAGAAAATGATGTCAAAAGTGCTTTTTCACACACCTCTCTCTCTCTCTCTTTCCCTCTTCCGTCTTTTCTTGCATCTGGTTTCCACATTCGCGAACTGTGAGAGGAATCAGGAATCCTCGAACCATTCATCGAACTGCATACGCACCTGTATCTGGCTTCCGACACGGTCTGGGAAAAAAAAAAAAAGCCACAAAAGAACCACCTCCCCTAGAGCAAACCATGCAGGCTGATCTGGACCCGACCACCTTCTCGCTGCGGCCGGACCACCAGCACCGCTTCCGGCCCAACGAAATTAAACCCATTGTACGGGCCATCTTGCAGAACCGGCTAGAGGAGCAGGAGTACAAGGCAGATGAGATTCAAAGCATCAGCAAGGAAATTGCTGACACAGTGCGGGACAAGATTCGCGCCATGGATCTAGACCGCTACAAGATCCTGGTGCATTGCATGATTGGCGAACAGCGCGGCCAAGGCCTCCGTGCGGGCTGTAAGATGTTCTGGGACTCTGACACGGACAACTACCTGGAAGAGGTCTTCACCAACAAGCACATTTTTGCTGTCGTGACCGTTTTTGGGGTCTACCAATACTAGAGAGAAAGGAAACGAATCAGAGCAACGTCACAAATGCTCTGGAGCGCGTACTTTAGCGAGGACGCTCCAACACTCCACTGAGGTGCGCATCAACAGCTCTGGCATCAGGACCCCTCGCTCGTATCCGTAGTGGACGTCATCTCTTCGGGTACGATGGGTGCCCTCACCACCTTGGATATCACTGTTCCTCCCTTCAATTGTTCGATATATTAATATTGCTGTCGTTGCTGTGCTTCGCATCCCACACACATACAGTGTGCAAGCTTTCTATGCGCTCAGTAGACGTGAACATGTACATAAATGAATCGCCCCAACAGAAAAGGAAAAGGATACACGAAGTCCTTTGAAACGCAAAAGCGAGGAGCGTAACAGCAGGACAGGGAAGCTGTGCATGAGATAAGGAGAGGCGCCGTGTACCGCCAGTCCGCCTCACTGTCTAGAAACGACAAAACCACGTATTCGAACGCGCTCCACAAATACAAATGCTCTTGTTGAGCGTGGAGTGGTACGACGACTAATCACAATTCAACCTCTCCCTCTCTCCCTCTCTCTTCTATCTTCTCTTTCCTTGATATGCACAGAAGAAAACGCAGCTTAGAGGAGGTTCGCGCTCGACAGTGTCAAGTGCGAAAAGTTACTCTTCTTCTCGATCAGTGACGCACACAAACAGGTACACATCCATACGAACACACCACTTGACTGGTACAAGAGGCCGTCAGCAGCATGCCGGCTTCACCGTACATGGACATAGCGTCCTTTCACAAGCTGTGGTCCGCCTTGCCTGCGAATCGGTGCGACCGCGGGTTTTGGAATGGTATGGAGTCTCTCTGTGCACCGTTTCTCGATGACAGCTGTCCGTTGCGTAGTCAGGAATACTTTAGCGTGCCGCACACGGGTCGCGTCGTGCAGCAGGACCTCCATTTCATTGATGGGAAGGTGGTGGCGCAGGGAAATGACTTACGCATGCTGTACGACGCCTTCACGCTGTGGAACCCCTTTGCCCTTGCAGCCCTTCTCAAGACACCCATCTCCGTCGTGATTGAGCAGCTGCTGCTAGCCGTGGAGTACAACATTATGGTCATGCGCTTCGTAGTCAGCTGCCGCTCCTGTGCGTTTGACCTGAAGCACTTTACCAATGTAAGTGAGGTACCGTTCCATGGTACCTACCACACACGGAACGCTTTCCGTTGCCCCATGTGCACCGACCGCACCGATGTTAACTCTCTCAGCTCCGTCAGTGTCTTCTTCCAGCTGCAGCGGCTGCACCCCATTTTCCAGCGCGCGCACCACCGCTCCTTTGTCACAGAGGAGGCCCACAAGAAGAAGCTGGAGTCTTTCTTTTGTCCATCCAACGCGGGTTTTGCCATGCCCTTATACCTCCCACGAGGTAAATTTCTCCTGTGTGCGCCATTCATGGCCGGCATGGTGGAGCTCAATGTGGAGGTGAGCGCGGAGGCCTTTGACGACAAGGACCCTTTTCTGCCTCGCATTATTGACCTCAAGAACTACTGCGTTGAACCGGCGAGTAGCACCACGACAGGAAAGCTGAAAATGGGCGGCGGGCAGCGAGGGAGCGGGATGGGAATGGGAGGAGGCTCTCTCACGGGAAGCAGTCCTAGCCACGGCGCCAACGGTGGCCTGACGCGCGGACGGGGCGCGGCGGCGGCGACGGCGGTTGCACAGGCGTACGGTGGCTTCCCAGGACGCCGCAGCCTCGTGGCGACGCAGCGCCGCCGCCCTAGCCAAGGAGGAGCGGCACGGATCGGCGGCGGCATCGCAACGATGTCCAACAGCACGGCGGGGATTTCCAACGGCCGTGCGAGTCACCCTGGTCTCACAACGGCCCAGGAGGCCAGCGAAGACACCGTGAACGCGTTTGGTGCGCAGGAGATTGACAATATTGCACCAACGCAGAGTCTCGTACTGAAGCACGGCAAAGTGCAGTTGCGCGTCTACAACACCACGCCGAACAGCGGCTTTATGGACCTGTATATCAAGTTCGACCGATGCACAGAGTTTGCGGCTGTCAAGTACCCGAAGCAGTTTACACTACCCGACTTGCTTCACTGCATCCCGCGCGGCCTGCGCTCACGCCACCTCGTCTCCTGCACGCCTCTTCCTCCGTCCGAGACACCCACGAGAGGCGTGTTTGTGCGCCACATCTTCGATCTCGATGCTGGTGACTTTGTCGATCCCCAGGTCCTGGCTGTGATTCGCGAGGTGCATCGCTACTCCCTGGAGGATCAGCACGGCCTTCTTCTCAGCGTCCACAACGGCGGTACCGCTTTTGAAAGCACCTTTCTCTCCGTCACAGCTGCACTTGCCAGTAGCATCTGTTTCTTTCAACGAGTTCTCGTGCGCCTGGATGAGAGCGTGGCCACAGCGCTGCGCACAAGCATTACCGAGGGCCCGCTGCGGTTGGCAGCGTACCAGGGACAGTACAATGACGCGGACAACATGCGGTCCGCCTACCCAGACGTGCAATTTGTTGGCTCGGTCGTCTACGTTAGCAACCATCCCCCCATCGTCCCACCGACCCTCCATGCTACCCTGTACGAGGCCCCCACACCACCCGCAGTGCCACGTGTGGGAGCTGCAACAACCAACGGGATGAGCAACGGCGTCGGTCACGTGAGCGAATTTCGCACGGCACTGCACGAAGAGAAGTTTGACCTTGCCATGGCCGCTGCCGCCGCAAAGCAGGCAGCCATCACTGGGAGCGAACCCGTCGGGAAGAGCTTCATGCCTTGGCTTGATGACGCGGACGAGCGCGGCGATGGCCACTACGCCGCCAGTGCTGTTCGCGTGGCAGCCGACCCATTTAACCGTGGACCACTGCGCCGGACCAGCGATACGCTTCTCATGGGGGATTCAGTGGCACGGCGGCCACGTGCGAGTGTCACGGGCCCGTCGCGGACCTCTGCGCCAAATCCGGAGGCCGAAACCATGGTACGCTTTGAGCTGCGCAGTGTGCGACGCTCGCTGCCCAGCGGCGGCGTCAGCATGGCGGACGTCCGCGGCGGCTCGGCGCCTCTGAAACCAAACTATGTGCAGCTGCGAAGGCAGGAGCAGGCGTCGATGGCTGCCACGGGAAGCATCGACGACCCTTTTTCGGATCCCAATAAGGGCGGCGACGACGCGGGGGCTTTGGGGTCTGCACCAGACGCATCCTCTTCCACCGCCAACCACCGCAACGGTAACACGAAGGGAAGAAGCGTCGACAATGACGACGAAGACGACGACGACGTCGTGTTACCGTACTTTCTCAACTATCTGGTGGAGCAGCTGGAAGGAACCAAGATTGTGGAGGAGCCCCACGCACTCGTCGTGCTGGTGCCCATGTCCGTGATGCACGCCGCGGTGCAGCTCTCTAACATGTTGGATCGCTCCTCGTATATCAAGGAGTATTTAGGACCGTTTTGAGAGAGAAAGAGAGAGAGGGAGAGGCGAGGGTGGGATAGCGCGCGCTTCTCTCCTCCTCTCGGTGGAAATCGCCCACTCGAGTTGCGCTGTTTGTGTAACTCCATATCGTATGGAACACAGATACGCATCGTCTGCTTCCTCTCCTCTAAACTCCTGACTATTCTTCTCTTCATTGGTTGTTGCTGCGTTGGAAACATCCAGAGGACCCGTGATACTTTGGCTTCCTATCTGTTCTGCAGCGCGACACATCTTTCCATGTTATTTTCTCTTCTTTTTCTTCTTCCTTGGATCCCCTCCTTCCCCCCCCCCCCCCTCCTCCTCTTTTACCTATGTACAGACTTCATCGCTCTGTTGGCCTTCTTTGAAAGCCATCTGTGAACTCATCGCTCAAAAATGAAAAGGTAACGCCACAATTCTGGTTTCAAATGAAACCACTCTGTTCAGGTGAGAATGTCACCACTGTCCGTCACATACCCTCCCCAGGACACTCCTCTCTGTGACACACATACTCCCGCGCCATGTCGCCGGTGCGATCATTGGTGGAAGACACGCCTCCGTCTTCGCTGGACGACGGCGATCCGTGATTCGCTCATGGAGTTATAATCCTTCCAAAGAAAGATGCTACCGCTCTGTCGCCTTCCCCTTCCCCTTTCTTGTTTGTGCCCAAACGCTCGCGAGGAAACGAACGCGAAAAAGGAAAGCGTACAGGGGTAGCGTAGGGCTACCGTACGCACACAAGCAAACCGACTAACATACGAACTTTGCGGCTCCACCTCGCCATGCGACGGCCGTTCGCTAGCTGCTCTGGAGGCAGTGACATCGCGAAAGGTGCTGCCCCCTCCTCTGCGCTGACTCTGAGCTGGCGAACGCAGTACTTTGTGGGAGAGCAACGCACGACAGCACATCGGTCCAAAGCCTCCTTCAATCACCCGCTTGCCCCAAAAGATCCGGCTGCCCGGAATATCACGCTGCCAGAATCGGTCCTCAAGGGAAAAGGACTTTTGAAACAGCAGGACAAGCTACCCGCCGAGTTTGCCAAGAAGCGCGCGCAGATGGCGCTCTTACAACAAATGCAGCAGGAGGTGCTCTGGGACGGCACGGTCCTGGACGAGCCCAGCCACAAACTTGTACAGCATTTTGTGAAACTCGGCACCAACCCAAAGTACCGTGACGCGCGACGCATGATGATGGTCGGAGGCCGCGAGATGATTCGGGAGCTCTGCGAAGGCGGTCACGTACCCCGGCACCTCATGATCACGGAAGGCAAGGCGATCCCGGAATGGGCACGCAAGGAGCAAGCCCGCCAGCGCATGGACATTGTCCTCGTGGACCGCCGCGTCGCGAACGAGATGGCTCCAGGGAACGATGGCTACATTGGTGACTTTGACATCCCTGAGCCGCCCATGAAGGAGCAGCTCATTGCAAACAAGCAACGGCTGAGTCGTGTGCTTGTACTAGACAACGTGGACGACGCCGGCGTTCTGGGTACTGTCCTTCGCACGGCGACAGGGTTTCAGTACGACGCGATCATCACCACAAATCACTGTGTTGACTTGTACGACCACCGCGTGATTCGCGCAGCGCGCGGCGCTCACTTTCAATCAGGAGTCCCGATCTACACCTTGAAGGAGGAGGACGGCGATGATGTGTACGGCCTGCTCAACCACGTCATTCAGCGAAACAACCTCCTCCCCGTCTGTTACACCCCACAGGAGGACAGCGAGGTGTCTGAAAGCGCGCAAGGAGGGGGTGGGCAGCGCCTCTACCCTTCCAGTGTGGTGGGTGCACCACCCGTTCCCGTCCCGGAACCCGTTCAGTCCCGGGCGGACCCAGCATCCATTCGCAAAGAAACGCTCTCCGACTTCTGCCTGAACCAGTTCACGCTGCACGCAGGTCGGTCGCCTGTTGTGAGCACGGGCGGCGACGGCGCTGCCTCTGGCCCAAGCTCTATGCACGACCGCGCACGGCACCAGCAGCAGGAAAAGATGGCCACGCCTGGATACGTCCTCTTCGCGGGCCCGAACCACAAGCGAAACATGGTCCGCAAACTAACCCAACGGATCGCACGCAAGCCGACGCAGCTCTTGCTGGACAGCATGCCTGGGGAACCAGACATGCTGCTGTCCCTCTCCGTTGTCCTCCACGCACTGCGACCCGCCGGCGACTGGGATTACCTTCCTCTGCACGAGCGCACAGAGCCCTCCTCGCCGGCGCTGCAAACCCGAACAGCCTCTGTCGATATCGGCGCGAATCGCCTCATCATGTCCGAGAAGAGCCTCAATCTGGACGAAGACGAACAACGCGCAGCCGCGCATGAGTCGAACGCGTTCAAGAAGTGGCGTCGGCTGCGTCGCAAGCAAAAGACAGACTACGACTTCTGGATGGAAGCAGAGGAGAAGCGGGTGCGCAACATGCTGCACAATGAGCGCACGCGCCGCATGACGCCATGGGATGTGCGCGGACTGCGAAAAAGCGGACTTGCCCGCGCGGAGGACGGCAGCATGCCAGAGTGGGTGCCTAATATTATCGACGAATATCGTCAGCCCCTCGACCGCGATCGCCTCCGCGAAGAACGCGAGATCTCAGAAAACTATGTGCGTCCTGAGAACTATCGAAAGTCTGAACGTTGATTCGCGCCCGTCAGTCTTCGCCGTACACCCCTTTCAACTGTTGCTGCGTGTGCTGCTCTGCCGAGAAGTCGATCTCGTCCTTTTTTTTTTTCTCTCTCTCTCCTCACATACCTATGGTTAACCTTACACCCGTGTAACATACTCACTAACGCCAAACAAAGAAGAAGAAAATGAATCCACAGAAGCATACGTTGAATTCTGAACGCGGAAAAATGAGATCGTGCCCCTTTTTACAGATACGAAGAGCTGTTTAGCGAAGGTAGCGCGGCACATTTCCTCGCTGCATTCTACTCTGGCGCTGCGGTCGCACAGGGAAGTGGTTCCAGCGAGAGAGAGAGAGAGAAGGAATTTTACTGGACTCTTTCGCAGCCGGGGCACAAGTCTGAGTTCCTCTCTAACACCTTTCGCGTTCTCCCTTTCTTCTGTTCATGATCCTTTTTCCGCAGTTGGAGGAGCCATGACCTTGTATTCTATTTACATCTTCAACCGCTACGGCGACAACATCTTTTACAAGGAATGGAAGCGCACGCGTTCTGCGAGCGAGGGTGAGCCCGGGCTCGTTGCTGGCTTCATCTACACCCTCCAGCACATTTCCTCACAGCTATCCTCGACAGGCAACGGCGGGTTCCGCGCGGTGCAGACACCACTGTATAAACTCCACTACTACGAGACGATGACGGGCTATCGTGTGGCGCTGCTGACTGACAAGGAAATGAGCACGGCGCTGGTGAGGACGGTGCTGGTGGAGCTGTTCCGCGACACATTTAACAACACCATCACAAAGAACCCAAACTACCACCATGCCCAGGGTTGCATGATCACAGGAAATGAGTTTGAAGAGGGACTCGAAGCTCTTTTCAAAGCTCGGCAACTGTTGTAAGAGCTACGTGTCCCAATCCTTTTCTCTGTCGACCACGGTACCGCTCAGAGGCCAAAGTAGTTTTATGCCTTTTCAAAGACATTCTGGCCGAATACCCCCGCAATTGACTCGTGCTGTAAAGTATCGCTGCATTGAATACCCCAAAACAGAAAAAAAAAAACATGTGGACGCAAGACAACAACGGAGTCATCAGCCAACCATTACCGTTGTCTACATGATAACATCATGTGCTGTATTGTGACGTCTCTCATCAACCCCCACGCAACTGGGATTGTCATCACTGCCTCAGACGAACGGTGGGCAAGGAATGCGTGCACAATCGGATGCTCTCCTCATTCCTTCTTGGTGTGGGTTGTCTATACGACGTCATTGATCATCCGCCTTCCAGCAGAAAAACAAACACACTGAACCTTTATTGAAAGTAAGGGAATACACATTAGAACCTCTTCTTGTTTGTGCGTGTATGCGTGTGCTCCGCCCATAGGTCTCTGAACCACTCTCGGTAGACAGAGCCCAAGTGGAAACACTTACTCAGCGCAATCCAAAGAAAAGAAAAAATCACAGAAAAGCCTGGTGGAACCCCTCATGAGCTCGTCTCGGGCAGGTAAGCAGTCGTTTGCGGTGGTGGTGAAGGACCGCGCGGTGTATCACGCCTGCCTCAGGACACTCGCGATGGTGGCCTCGGCAAGCGATGTGCCCAATTTCGTAAGAATCAAGCGGGTTGAGGAAGATTTGGCAAACGATAACCTTGAGCCAGATGCGCGCATGCTCATTCTCACGGAGGACAAGATCCGTGGAGTCAATTTGGAGGAAATGGCAAAGCTCTGGCGACGACGGTCTTTCCGCCCGCTGGTTACTGCGGAGGTGGCGTGCATTGCTGCAGATATTCTCACGTGCCTGCGAACTCTACACCAGCAGCACTGCATCATACACGGGGCCGTGAACTTGCAGAATATCCTCATTGATTCCGTCAATGGTCGTGCTGTCTTGCGTGCTTCCTTGCTCATGCAGGAATGCATCACGGGCGAGACAACTTCGACACCCTTTTTTCTCCGCAGCCTGCTGAGGAGCCTCGGTGGGGAAGAGAGACTGAACCCCGTTCTCAAGCTGTACTGGTCGGCGCCCGAGGTCTTTTCCGCCGGCTACGTGGACCTCAAGAAGCAAGATCTCATTACAAAGTCCTTCTCCACTGATCTCTTTTCACTTGGGGTCACCCTTCTTCATCTTGTGATGCCACGCCAATGGACAGGACCTGTTTCTGCCCAGCAAGAGAAGGATACGGGCAAGAAACCGCCGACAGCATTGACGCCATCATCGATCCCGTCGGTACCAGAGCGTGTAATCGCGTGTGTGCATGCCCTACAGTGTGTCAGCCTCGTGGACCCCGACGCTCCTGTCTTCGAGGCGGGTGAAAACGCCGACATTGTCGCACTTGCGGCAGCCTACGGTGAGTCCTTTATTGAGTTCATTGCGCGGTGCGTTCAGTTCGCCCCCGAGAACCGTGCCAGCTCCGCACAGAGTCTGTTGGAGTCCGACTTCATCCGCGAGAACCAGCAGAACGCGCAGGGCTCTCCAAACAAAAAAGATTCGACGGCACCGCCCCCCTTGGTTGCGCTCATGGCCAGTGTTGAAGATTTTATGCGCGATCCGGTGGCGGAGGCGCACGACTGGACTCCCCCAACAGCTAATCCAGTAGAATGCTGGGCGGCGCCGCTGGCCATTGTCGTGAGTCAGCCCATTCCACCAGTAAGCCCAAAAGAGAACAAAGAAGCGAGTGCTTTTGCTGGTATTCGTTTTTCTATTCCGGAAAAGCTCATGGGTCTCACCACCGTGCCGCATGATCGGCAAATTCTTCGCGACGCAAACGCGGAAGCCGCTCTCCCGCCAATATCTGTGGTCTCTCCTACGCCTGCGGAAGAAGAACAAGAAACGGGAAACGATGACGTATCTGGCGCATTAGAGACGACTGGTCTCATGAATGATTCCAAGTACCAGAGAGAGCTACGTGAGGACTGCACCAACGCCATTCAGAGCGCTTTGAAGCAGACGCAGGTCATTATGAAAGAGCAATACACACAGGAGAAGAGCCAGCGTGTGGCAAGTGCCCGCCGTGCGCAGCAACAGCAACACCAACAGCTGTACCCGGGCCATCGACCACCGTCGCCTCAAACACCGGCCTCGGCAGGTCTCGCAGGGCTTTCCCCTAGAGCAAACAACGCCCTTCTCCCCAACAATAGCATCAGTAACCCCCGCTGGTCGCCCAGCATAGCTGGCATGCCCTCACCACACGCCGGTGCCGCGCCTCCATTCATTACACCCTCCACGCCTGGTGCCGGCCCCGCCTCCGCGGGCGTCGCCAAGACACCCGACGTGACGCGCCCGGCTCAGGAGCAGGCCGAGGCAACCAAACGAGCGGAGAAAACACAGCGCCTGCTACAGCGAATGGCCGAGGAGGCTCTCGCACTGCAAAGGCTTGCGCCGGATTTCTCCGCCCGGTTCTGCGAGGCGCTCGCTCAAGGGGCGTTGCGCGATACCCTCACGACGACGGAGTGCATGGCTGCGGTGGAGCCGATGGTGCCTTCGTTAGCGGCGGATAGGAAAGAGAAAGCAGCAGCAGCAGCGGCGGCGGCGGCGGAAGAAGCGGCACGACTTTCAGAAATGCGTCGACAGGCATCTCGTATCAACTACAGCAAACCCATGCGGACGGCGGAGGAGTGGTCCTGGGCACTGTCAATGCCGCAGGCAAACGGCGGAAGCCCTCAGGATAACGGACAAAGCCCTTCACCACTGAACGGCGTGGGAGGAGCGGCGGCACCGCTGCTGTACAACAAGTGGTTGAAGGAGCACCAGAAGATGGCACCGCGGATGCTGTGAGTTCCACCGCGTGACGGCGGCCGGTCTGTTACCACCTTCTGTGATTCCTGTATTCTCCCACCTGTGTATCATTACTCATGTTGTGTTGCTTTTGCCATCTACAAAAACCACTCTGTTTTTGCTGTTTTCCCCCAGGAAAATGATTTCTCACTTCGAATGTTAAGAAAAACTGGTTTCCATGTTCCGTCGAGACGTTGAGACACTGCGGGAAGCAGCTGCGATTGCGTTAGATTCCGCGGCTCTATCCCCCAGGGTAGACGGCGTGTTCTCTGCTACCGGCGGTGGTGATGCTCACCGCGCGAGTTGTGTATTCCCTACTTGGCATGCGGTATTCAATCATTACAACTCTCTGCCGAAATTTCATCTTTGTCTGGAGTGCGTGAGAAAGCTCTTTAGTGAAGCAACACCATTTCTTTATTACTTTCCGTGAAGCCAGTCCGTCCACCCTAACCATCAGCGGGCCTGGTATTCTGGATTGGCATTCAGCGTGCGGGTGACTACATTCTGACAACGAGGTTTCAAGCACAAAGGCTAAAAGTGAAGAAGTACTGCAGACAAAAAGCAGTGGAGCACCTCCCGTAAAAAGAATTAAGAAAAAAAAAAAACGATGACGAAGTTAGTCCGCAAGCTGAAACAGATGGCCAAGAAGCGCTCCCACCGTAAGGCGGTGCAGAAGCGCAAGGCCGAGCGCATTCAGCGCGATATGGAACGGGAGAAGGAGACCGAGGAGCAGCGCCTGGAGCGGGAAACGGACCGCGAGCTGGCTCGGCTTAACGGCGAGTTGGTGGAGAACGACAGCGACTACGAAGACATGGACCCCCCTCCCGGCACCGTAGAAAAGCGTCAAGTGCGCGTTGTGGGAGACCTCGTCCTGGACGCACCCATCAAGAAGAAGAAGCAGCTCACGCGCAAGCAGGCACGCCGGCAGGAGCGCATGAAGGAGCGCGGCGAAGCCATCACGGAAATGATTGCCAAGAAATGGGACCACAAGAAGCGACGCGTCAAGGTTCGTGCTCAGATCCGTAACGAGGACCTGCACTAAGCAGAATGATCTCTAAATGGGAAACGCGTCCCACCGAGAGGCGTGGAAGGATAGGATCATCCTTGCTGCATGGATTTTCACGTCTTTCCTTACGCGGAGTGCAGCTGTGTCTCTGAGGGTGATATAACAAGGATGCGTTGATGACGTCCGTCACCTTTGGTACCTCACTAATGTCACTGTATTTGTTTGATTATGTTACTATCAGGTACACTTTTTCGAGTAAGGTTGGCGTCTCTCAGCACCAACAACTAATATGCACATTTGCAAGCATCGCTTTTGTGACGTCAGCCGTGCTGTGAGCTGACAAGGGGACGTATGCGGAAGGCTCGGTCGACGCCAGATATAGGCTCCGTCCTTCCAAGCTCTCACTCTGTACGAATTCAATGCACAAGGACGCACGTGCAATCCAATCTCCCCCACTTATCCCTCCTCACATCACGTCTTCTTTCTTGAACCCTCAACGACATGGCTTTCAGCAAAGGAACTTCCCTTTTTTTCTTATTTTCGTTGGTGTTGTTGATTGTGGTCGTTTCAGTCTGCTACAGGATATCCCACAGATTCGCAAAGTTGTTTCTCTCCTGCCTCGTGGACGCGCCTACTCTGGCAGTCATTTCACGAGCACTGTATTGTACTCAGCGTCCGCGTGCGCGTTTTTTTTTTCTTGGTGGCACAGCAGAATTGCACTTGGTGTGGTAAAAGAAACGGAAGGGAGAACAGCTCATCTGCACTCCCAGACGTTGTCCATTAACAAACTCAGAAGGCTTCTTTAGTTGTTTTTTCCTTCTCTCCTAAACAGAAGTTTTTCTAATTAAAGAATCCACGTCATCAATGGATCCGACGTTGCCAGTAGAACATGTGCCACTGGCTAATGCGGTGGAGGAGACGGAGCCCTCCGCACCTGTCCAAGTCGCCCAGCAGCCGTCCGTGTTTGCGTCTGCGCACGCTGTTCCCTCGGCCTTTGAGAATGCAGAGCCCGAGGAGGACGGTCCCGCAAAGGATGAGGGGACCTCAGCCGCACAGCCTGCACCCGTCCCCACCACCCTCGCCTCCTCCGCAGCGGATCCGTTCATCAACGCGCACACAGCAGAACCCATTGCACCAGCAGAGACCACCCATGTCACTGGCGGCGAGGACGACGACATGAATGTGCTGCTCGGTGGCGCAACGGCCTCTGGCGACGCAGAAGACGGCCACCAATCGGGGCTGCCCTCTATGAAAGACCTCTTCGGTCCATTCTTCAAGGTCGACGACCTTCCCGAGGAGGCGGCTGACCCCGCCCTCGTCGACACCCGCTCCGTGCTGGAGACACACTTTGGTGCCTACGTACTGGAGACAGACGTCGTGCTTCAGAACGAGGCGGAGGTGCTGGCGCGCGAGATGCGGGCGAACAAAAAGGCCCGCGAGGAGGCCCGCGTGCAGCAGCTATTTGGGATGGTCGGGCCAGAGATTCTCCGACAAGAGGCGCAGGAGAAATTCACCGTGCTTCGCTCCACGGTGCCACCCGCGCCAAAAGACATTTTCGCCGCAGACACCGAGGAGGAGGGAGCGGAAAAGAAGGACGTCTGGCTGGTGGAAATGCCACGCATGCTGCCGAACCGTCAGACCCTGCACGCCGACCCCCAGCCTTTCTTCCCCACCCGATGCGAGCTGCTGGAGAGCGACGACCGTGCTCTGTACACGCCGCATAACGTCCTGCGTTGGACTCACCACGGCCCGACCAATACCTACATGAGTAACGCCCGCGTCGTGCGCTGGAGCGACGGCTCGCACACGTTGCACGTGGGCAGCGACACGTACAGCCTCGACAGCACCAAGAGTAACGCCGCCGCGCACATCCTCGGCAGTCAGACAACCATTACTAAGGGTGACGTCACGCTGCCAGCCATCACCAAGACACTGAACCCAGGGAAGCACTTTGTAGTTGAATCTACCGAGGCACGCTCCATTGAGCGGGCGGTGCTGGCCGAATCCGCGCAGCACCTGACCAAGACACAGCGCATGAAGCTCGCGTACGCGCAGGCGCCACTGCCCGAGGTTGACTGGACGAAGCCGAACGCCGCGCGTAACCCACAGGAGGAGTACGTGGCCATGGAGTACGAGCGCCGGTCCAAGGAGCTGCAGCGCCGCTTCAAGGAGGGCAGGCCCATGTCACTCCGCGAGCAGCTCGAGGCTGACGCACAGCTCTTTCAGCAGCTCAGCTCCGCCAATGTGGAGGAGCTGCTGGAACGCCAACGCGAGGAGCGCCGCCAGGCCGCCCTGCACGCCGCTCGCCGCGCCCAGCTGACTGCCGATGGCCAGCGTGCCGGCCGCAGCCGCCTCGATCGCGATGTGGGCCTCGCCGCCCTCGGCGTCAGTGCAGACCCTTTTCTGGACTATGGCGAGGATGGCGAGGACGCCGACGAGGAACACGGCGCGACGAGCGAGGACTCTGCCGACGACGACATTGAAGCCATGATGGAACGCAAGCGGCAACGACAGGAAGCAGAGGACCACAAACGCGACGTTCAGTACGCCTCGCTCATCTCTGCCCTGGAGGATCTCCTCGGCACAATTCCCGCGTCGAATGAGAGTGCCTACGGGGAGGTAGAAGGTTTCCTGACGTACATGAAGGGCAACGACTTCTCTGCTAGCATTCTGAACTCTGAGGTACCGCTCCTTCTCGAATCGGTGGCCAAGGCTGCTCCCGAAGCGGACCTTACTGGGGTAGAAAAAGCGTTCAAAGCTCTTCCTCTCTCGTAAAACAATGGCCTGATGCGCACTCCTGCAGAGGGAGCCCCCAAAACCGCTGTGCCCCTTCCCTCACACTGCCCTCCGAACTCTCTCTCTCTCGCTTTCTCTACGGACTGGCTTAGGCGCTCCCTCTTGCGATGGCGCTGCGTTCTTCGTTGCCTCCGCCACTTTCTTCTTCCGTGACTTTCGAGTGAAGGTGACAGCACCACGTACCACAGCTGGGATGAAAGGGACGACGGGAGGCAGTGGAAAGAATTTGTTGGTGTTGTGTTTCTCAGAGCGCGTCGACCTCTTGTTTGCGTGTGAACAAGGGCGCGCAGGTGTACATGTACGGTGTATCTTTCGATGAAGATGTTTGGTTGTTGTTTTGTTTTCACCACGGCAGCTTTATTGCTTCGCCAGTCTTTGATTGCACCGCAATACAATTAACAGAAATGCATCCAAAAGAAAAAATGTGTGGGAAACGGCTCAGCTGTCACCACAGTCACAGTATAGGGATTTAAGAGAAGCCGATCTCTTTCCTGAAACAGCAAATGAAAGAAGAGGAACAGCCGTGATGCACCGCCTTTGCGCTCTTGTCGCACTTCTGTTGGCACGAGACGCATTAGCGACGGCAAGGAAAAAATAAATAAATAAATCTCGCAGTGACTTTAGTATACATTGCGAGCAGTACAAGAAGAGTAACTGTGCATGCTTGTGAACAGGAAGAAGTGCAATGGATCCAGGTGCTTCGCGGCGTCCGATAATGCGCTGCATCTCGCGAAACGAAGAGACAACTTACAGGCAGGTCACAATTCATCTCACATGCACTTCCCAAATGACTTGTAGATTCACTCCACATTTGTTGGAATAGTAAGATTACTGTGGGCAGTGCTTGTGTCACTCTCACGCGTTTCTCCTCCTCAGCATTTCAAGTTGCAACAGCGCACAGGTGAACGAAAAAAAGAAAAAAACTATCGTTTGCGGGGCAGCATGTGCAACGTGGAAGGCCCCCCACTCAAGAAGCGAGGCCCGTGCCCGCTTCCAGAGGCAGAGCCCTATCCCATCTACCTCGACTACAACGCCACCACGCCGCTGTGCGAGGAGGCCTGGCAAGCGATCAGCGCGGTCCACACAACATGGGGAAATCCCAGCAGCTCCCATCCGTACGGACTGGCCGCGAAGCATGCTCTGGAAACGGCCCGCGCCCAGGTCACAGCGGCCCTCCACGCACCGACAACGGACTCCATCGTCTTCACGTCGGGTGGAACGGAGAGCAACAACCTGGCCATCATCGGCGGCGCCACCGCAGTTCACAAACTCGATCCCGCGCGGCGTTACATTGTGTCTACAAATGTGGAGCACCCCGCGGTGGCCGAAGTTCTCAAATACTTGCGCGCATCGACTGGTACACACTTTGACTTCCATCTGGTCCCCGTCGACCCCGCCAAAGGCAGTGTCGACCCCTCAACGTTTGAGAAGGAGCTCACGGAGAAAATTCCTGGTGGCCCGCAGAATGTGGCCCTGGTGACCATCATGTTTGCCAACAACGAGCTGGGCTCGGTGAACCCCATCAAGGAGCTCGTCGAGATCACCCGGCGCCTGTGTGGGGAGGCGTGCTACTTCCACACCGACGCCGCTCAGTCGCTGGGGAAGGTGAAGGTGGACCTGCAGACCAATGCACCAGTAGACCTTCTATCGGTCTGCGGACACAAGTTTTACGGCCCCAAGGGTGTGGGCGCTCTCTACATCAAGCCTGGTATCCGGTTGGAGAACCTTCTTCATGGTGCGGGACACGAGAGAGGCATCCGCCCTGGCACGGAGAACGTTTTGCTAGCGACGGGCGTGGCAGAGGCGCTTTCGTTCGCCTGCACGCACCTTGACTCCTTCTCCGGCCGCATGCGAGCCGCCCGGGATGAGCTGTACAAAACCCTCAAATCCGAGCTAGGGGAGCACAACATGGACTTTGTCGTCAACGGGGACCTTGCCGTTGCTCTCCCCAACACACTTAACATTGCCGTTTTCAAGAAGGTCCCCAACGAAAAGACCCGGCAGCCGGTAACGTACATCTCTGCCGCGCGTCTCATTGTAACCGTGGGGGACGAGGTCTGCATGTCGGCGGGCTCCGCCTGCCATTCCACTGCCGGGGACGATGCCAAGATTGAGGTGTCGGCTCCTCTCAAGGCAGTGGGGGTGGGCTTGGAGCGTGCCATTGGGACGCTGCGGCTGTCCACGGGGAGAGACACAACGCTCGAGGAAGTTCGGCGTGCAGGGCGCATCATTGCTCGACAAGCCGCGCACCAGTTTGCGGAATGAAGCGGAGAGGGAGAGGGGCGTCTCATTGTTCTCTGGTGATTCCCTGGTCGTTCCCTAAATACGCGACCGCCTCTTTTCTGTTTGTGTTCTTGCTCGTTTGACTGTCCATTATATTCTCTTCCTCGCAGCCATGCAAAATGAAAAAAAAAAAGGTGAAGAAGTTGATCTTCGTCACGTAGGGATCAGTTGGGCACAGTATGGGTCGCAATGGAAAACGGAGAAACGCACTCCGCAAAAAAAAAAAAAAGAAACTGAAAGAAACGTTGATCCCCTACAAGCCGTTCTTTGAGACTCCTTCACGAGTCTGCCAGTCCTACGTCAACAGAGAACACCGTGGCCGCGCCTGTATCTCCAATTTTTTCCTGTCATATTCTTTCCTCCTCATCATCCTTTGAAATGCACACTCTCACACAGAGAGAGACGTTCGTTTCGTCCAATGGAAGGAGGTGGACACAGCCTACCTGTAGACATTGACACCTTCGGTGGTATCCCGTTCACGCCGTCCTCGCAATGGGTGGTGCGGCAGCACTTGAAGAGACAACCAGAGGATGAGCGTGACTTGGGAAGCAGCAATGAACGCGGTGCAAGTCCTCAAGGGAGTGCAGCCACCACGCATAGAGATCTGTCTAACATCACTCTTACAGTGAATGATCTTGTCACGTCTTGCGAGTTCCGTCACCAGCATGTGCGGTGCTGCTGGTCGCGCACCATGTTAAACGCGCGCACAGAGGAAGCCGCCCTCGGTGCCCAGCACCAGGTGAACGGCCTTAGTGAAACACAGGTGCGAGAGCGGCTGCTGCGGTTCGTGCAGCTCGTTGCCGCCACTGATCCACCGCGTTACCGACGGGCACGCGAGGAATGCCAACGACTGTCACCACCAGTACCCCGTGGTGTCAGCGTCGTGAGAGAAATCGAATTTCGCCACCAGCCCCCACCTGTTCTTCGGGCAGACCCATTGGGGCACATTGTCTATCGGATCCGTGGCACGCTTGTGCTGCGTCAAGATCTATGTGACACGCAGAATGCACCGAGTAATACGCTTCCTCTGTTTTTGGCAATCGCCGCGGACTCCTGCTGCCGTGAGTTTGTCCAACCCGATCCGCCGACTGCTTTCGTCCCGCGAAGAGGAGATGGCGTGGAGCGCGGCTACCCGCAGTTGCTCCTCCGCCAAGACGTGCGGAGAAATGGAGCCGTGGTGGAGGCGCACTACGCTGCGTTTTCCTGGCTTCTCTCACCGCTCGGGAACCTTCACATTTCACCTTCTGCAAACCCCAAACGTGTCAGATGCGCAAGTGCTTCGAAGGAAAAGTCGCACGAGACAGATGGCGCACCCGATGCGGTCAAACCAAACGAGGCTTTGTCCATTCGTTTCCTGGTATACGCGTCCGTGTTTGCCTCTCCACAAGTAGAGCAAGACGCCGCGAGGCGTGTCGGGGGCCTGGATGCCGATGCCGTCTACGTTGGCACCGCTCGACGGTACGCGCTCCGTCGACGAAGGGACGACGAGGACGACGGCACCAATGAAGACCGAGGAGCTAGATCGCGCCGCCTGTCCTCTGAGGAGCAGAGGGCAAGGCGCACCGAACAGAAGCGGATTCGCACCCTCATTGACCTCCTCGACGGTGTCTCATCCGAGGGAAAACAGATAGAAACTGACCACAGTGCGAGGCCTCTGGCGTCGCTGGTGTGTATTGGCTCACTGGAAACGACACATTCGTTTCCCGTGGAAGTTTGTGCGATTGCCAACGAGAAGACACTGGGCAGCGTCCTACCAGCTAACACCGCGTGGCCACTGTCGACGCCACCGTTGACGGCGAGTCCTTTGGACGTAGACCAGCACAGCACCCTGGAGCAACTTGTGGCTGCCCTTCAGCATCAAATACAGCCACTGCTGTGAGCGAGGAAGGGTACACGTGCATTTTAGGGTGTTGGTGTTTCTACACGTTTATCCTACCCGAAAACGAAAAAGACGAGACATCCGGAGCGAATGATGCGAATTGCTGGAAACAAGGACTCATCATGGGAAAGAAAGGTCAGGTGACTTACTGCATATCTTCTGCGAGCCGTTTATGAGATCTTTTAGGGACAAGAACAATGAAGTAGGACACCTGCGGACAGACGACAAACGACGGCAAGGCACAGTCTTGACCCAGCATCATAGCACCCTTTTAGTTTTGGACTTCCACGTCTCACCTCCTCCGTCTACCTCTCCCCATCACTTAGACGCTTTTAACGTTATGTTCTGTTACTTCTTTTTCTTTAACAACTAACAACCCACTCTTTCTTCTTCAGATCAACCTCTTCTAATTTTTCCTCACCATCAACTTCTCTCACTTCATAACCACACAAACATCATGCACAAAGCCACCGAAGTTACCGTGGAAGTGTCACCGCGAGAGGACCCCGCTGCAGTCCCAGCCGCAGAGCAATCAGCCAGCGACCACCCACCCCAGCAGAGCACCAACCATGAACCAGAGGACATCACGGTGGCAAAGAAGAAAAAAACCAAGAGCATTCAACCAACGACACCTCTACCTTTACGCCAGCTCGTGCCCATGACCTTTGTCCTGCTCAGCGAGAGCCTCTGCAGCACGCTCCTCACCCCGTTCGTGGGCTACCTCGTCGCTTACCTGCAAAATCGGAACGTTGACGAGGCGGGGTACTTTGCCGGCATCCTTGTGGGCGTCTTTGCGGTGGGCCAGGTGGTCTCCGCACGCTTCTGGGGCCACACCTCGGACCAGTACGGACGGCGCCTTCCCCTTATTATCGGCCTTTTCACCGCTGCCATCGCCATGCTCGGTTTTGGCCTCAGTCGCTCTTTTTTGTTGTGCGCCATCTGCCGTTTTCTTCAAGGCGCATGTAACGGCAACGTCCTCGTGGCCAAGACCATGATGGCCGACATTACCGACAAGACAAACCAGGCGCAAGGCTTCGCGTTTGTGAGCTTTGTCACCGCACTCGGCTACCTCCTCGGGCCCCTCTTTGGGGGTCTCCTGTACGACCCAACTGCGGACGACAGCGCCATGAAGTTTCTCCACCTGGACCCCGAGGGCATCTTTGGCCGCTGCCCCGCCCTGCTGCCGTCGCTCCTCGTGGTTGTGTACAACATGGTTGGCGTCGTCATTTGCACAGCCTTTGTGCAGGAATCCAACCCCAACGCAAAGCCCATTCCACGTTACATCAAGCTCGCTCTGCCTTGCATGCTGGCCCCCGCAAAACCTTTTGTCAAGACCCCCACGGCCAACCCAGTTGAGGTGACGGACAATGATGCCTCCGATTCGGAGACGGAGGACCACCGTGATAGCGGCAACACCAGCAAACCTAACGAGAAGGGGAGCCTGGACGGCAAGGACGACGCTTCTCCTTTCTCCAGCGATGAAGACGGCCATCCTTTACGGCAGGCCAGTGCAACGTTCCCTGTGGGCGTCCTCGGTCTCTCCTCCCCTGTCGCCCTCGAGGACACACGCCGCTTTGACCAGCTCATGGAAGAGCGCTGTGTCCGTCGCACTGGCAGCCGCGCGGCCAGCCTGTCCCGCTCCGCATCCCGGCTTTCCACCGCGACGCCTGCGTCCGCAGCCGAGTCTTCCTTAGAGGCGAGCGCCAGTCTCAACAGCCTCGCACACCAAGCGGCCACCTCCTTTTCCCCGGAGCATCCCCTCGGCACGAACGCCCCTCAGACGCCTGCAACCCAACCAAAGACAGTCACCCCCCAGCAACGTGAGGAGGGTGCTCCTGAAACAGAAACTGCCGTGGACGTTGCCGCTGCTCCAGCCGCTGCCCAACCCGAATCGACAAACCCCGCAAAGCACGTAGCACCCGCGCAGACTGCAGACAAGGAGGGCGAAGAAGAGGTCCTCGCGTCGTTTGGCTACCGCGAAGCCTTCGTGCGTCCCATCACCCGGTTCATGCTCGTCACGTACATGATTCTTGTCGCCAGCGACCTCACCGTCAAGCAGTGCTTTCCTCTTTGGGCCGTCGCCTCCAAGAGCGCAGGTGGCCTTGCGCTCACGCCCAACCAGATCAGTTACATTTTGCTCTGCGACAGCTTTCCCACCCTTGTCTCGAACCTCCTCTTTGCCGCTGCTTGCGCCCGCTACCAGAACAAGATTGGTCTCTTCCGTCTGGGTCTCATCTTCGGTGGCGTTTCCGCCGCCTGCATCTCGCTCAACGCGTACTGGCCCGTCCGCGTCCTGCAGTTCATCTTTGTGATTCTCTGCACTTCCGGGCAGCAGTTTTTCGTTACGTGGTGCTACGGCCTCAACAACATGCTCACCGCGCGCTCGGCACCCCCAGGCCACGTCGGCTCCCTCATGGGCATCGCGCAAAGCGTTGGTGGCGTCAGCAAGGCCCTGGTTCCACTGGTGGCCTCACCGGTGTTCGCCTGGAGCATCAGCGGCAACCACATCTTCCCGTTCAACCACGTCCTTGTCTTCTTCCTCTCCTCGCTCTCCTTCACGTACTGCTGGTACCGCTCCTACAGCGTGCGCACCACCACCGACGGTGCCGTGGCGCTCGTGACGACCGCGGAGCGCTACGGCCCGGCGTGGCTGCGCGGCGCGTGCGGCTGCAAAGGAGAGGAGGAGAGCGGTGATGTGACTGTTACCACAAGCACGAGCCACTAGAAGTTATGTGTCCCCTGCTTTCATTTTACCCCATCCCTTCCCCCTCTTGACGCTCAGCACCAGCCTTCACGACCAAAGGCCCAACGCTCTTCCTTCCTTTATTTATTTCTCGCATTCGTGTGTGTAGTGGATTTTGTTTCACGTGCCTTTGGTACTAAGCATTTAAACACCTCACCTTAAGCACTCAGACTTTTTTTTCGTTCCCTTTTCTTTTTCCTTTTCTGTTTTGTTTTCATGCGTCACGGCGGCCAGACTGAACCACTGAGGCGTCGCTGTACCCTCACGTTGGTGTGCCTCCACCCCACCCCTATTAACCCACCCCGTCACTTTCACGTTTGCTGTCGTGTTCATAACATCTCTTTCTAACGCAACAGGCGTTGCCAAGTTGCCGACCACCTCTTTCTCTTCTTATTTTCTTCTTTTTTGACTGTCCATGGCTCTCAATAGCGTCGAGAACGTTGAATTTATTTATGTTTTGGATTTGTTGCTTGGATTTGTTGCCTAGTCTTGTTGCTTAGTTTCGTTGCTGGAATAAACGCTTTGAGCCCGCTGGATAGTGTTTCTTTTTTGTTGTTGTTTTGGTTCGTTTCTAACGAATTTCTGTGTGGTCTCCACCACCTTTGTTGTTCCTGTTCATTTTGCGCGTGGAACGTCCCATCAAAAAAAAAAAAAAAAGGCACAGCCTCTGCTTCTCTTTATCAGTAGGCAGGAGCTTCCCCCTCCCCCCCCCCCCATTCAAACGGCACTCGCAAAGTCTCCCCGACGCTTCATAAGGGAAAATAGAAAGGAATCTTTCCTCAAATTATTTTGAGTCACCCACGAACTCATTTTTGTCTTTTTCTTTGACATTCATGTTCCTTTTTTTTTTTTTTCTTCATCATTCGGACAAGATAGAGAAACAGGCCACTCTGGTCCTGCTCTAGGGCAGACGCCCGTGCTTGGCACTCCAAATCCCCCCAACAGTACCAAGAGTGGACCATCTTTCGTTGTATTCCTCCGTTCTCCACCGGTTACTCTTTTCGTTCCTTTGGTTATCTTCAACCCGCATGTGTGCAGACCTTATCGCGCAGCTTCCTCTCAAGTACAGCAAAAAAGAGAATAACGAGTCATAGCATCTCTCTTCTTTTCGGTCAAATTTCTTTAGGCAAAAACTAACGAAATATATCTAGGATGCGAAGAAAAAAAAATGTCTTCGTTACGATATAAATCAAAAGATAACCAATTCGACGATTTATTTTGGTGAAAAAAAAATTCCGCGCACCTCGTATCCAACGAAAAGGACATGATGTACAAAGAAGCACAAGGGGTCTTTGTGTCTTCCTCCGCCCTCAGGAGAAGAGAATGCGCGTGTGTGGAGAGCGATCCAGCTTCGGGTGCAGGCTCACATGCCGCACCAGCCTCCGGTTTGTAAAATCGGAAAATGTCGGACCTCTGCCCTCTCCTCAGCCTCTCATGAAAGAAAGGATGGTAACTCGCAGTCCTGCGAGACGAGTCAACGGGGAGGTACGCTTTCTGCGAAGCCGTGTGATTCATGCCGCTCCTCGCATTTTCGTGTTGTATGATGCTTCGCTACCATTCTAACTAACTCCTTTAGTTTTCCTCTTTCCTTGGCGTCAATATTTTGGTTGAACTGATCGTCCTGGCAACTCGTTCGAGGAAAGAACGCTCTGAGCACATAGAAAGTACTTCATCATTCAGCTTTGGGTAAACTTGGTGTGCACTCAATTCTCACCTGTAGACGGCACGGCGATCACGGGGTCATATATATTATTATTATTATTATTTTCTTTGACATTCCCATCTCGTTCTTGGGATCCGGCAGCCAAACTTTGTTGGCCTCACTTTCACGTTCCTTAATTCTCACAGGTCCTCCCTTTCGTTCGCTTCCTCACATTGCTTTCATCGTTTTCCTTAGGGTTCCATTTGTAAATCAGTCTTTCTACTCCTACCGAAGAAAAGAGTCCAATTCCTCCTCCTTGGTCCCCGGAGTGAGTCTGTGCACATTACCGATCCTAGCAACCACCTCGTAGCCTCGACAGCGACGAACATGCCCAAGGCAAAGGACGTCACCATCGAAGAGGCACCCGCTGCCACCGCCGTCTCAGATGGAGCGTCATCACTGAAACCAGAAGCTGAGCAACCTCCGCGAAAGCCCAAGAAAACCAAGGTAAAGCAAAAAATAACACCGCTTCCTCTGCGGCAGCTCGTACCGATGACCTTTGTCCTGTTGAACGAAAGCCTCTGTGGCACCATGCTGATGCCGTTCATCGGCTACCTGGTGGCCTATCTGCAAGGACGTGACCCAGACGATGCTGGCTACTTCTCTGGTCTTCTCGTTGGCGTTTTTTCTGTTGGGCAGATTGTTTCCGCCCGCTTCTGGGGCAAGGTTTCGGACAAATACGGCCGTCGTTTCCCTCTTATCAGCGGCCTCTGCGCGGCAGGCATCATGATGCTTGGCTTCGGGCTCAGCGGCTCTCTTATTCTGTGTGCGCTGTGTCGCTTCCTCCAGGGTACCTTCAACGGCAATGTCCTCGTGGCCAAGACCATGATGGCCGACATTACCGACAAGACAAACCAGGCACAAGGTTTCGCGTTTGTGAGTTTTGTTTCCAGCATTGGCCTTCTTATCGGCCCGCTGCTGGGCGGTCTCCTGTACGACCCAACCTCGGACGACAGCGCCATGAAGTTTCTCCACCTGGACCCCGAGGGCATCTTTGGCCGCCGCCCTGCCTTGCTGCCGTCGCTCCTCATCTTCTTCTATAGTATGGTGGGCATGGTGGTGTGTACCTTTTTTGTGCAAGAGTCTAACCCCGACGCACAGCCCATTCCCCACATGTACAAACTGGCCTTCCCGTGCCTCTTGGTGCCCGCCAAGGAGTTTGAGCCGACACCTATGGCGGAACCTGAGTACGTAACAGATAGCGACGCGGAAAGCCATGAGGAGGACGGACCCACACGTGATGGTGCGCGGGGAAAGAAAAAGAAAAAAAGCCGTGAAGAAGATGGATCGCCTGAGTCCACCTCTGACAATGACCTCCGCGAGACAAGCAGCGACACCACCGACGACAGCATCGCTGACCCTCGCGCGGAAGTCAGCGCAACCTTTCCAGTGGGTGCGTTGGGCCTCACGTCCCCTATCGCCCTTGAGGATACCAGGCGCTTTGACCAACTCATGGAGGAGCGCTGGCTTCGGCAACGTTCCTCTGGAAACTTCTCACGCAGTCAGTCGTCTGGCACCTTCTCGGCCTCCGCATCGATGCGCACAAACAACTCCTCCATGTCTGGCTCGCGGCACAGTCGGCGGCATCACCATCATCACCATCGCCATCACCGTGTGGACGGCGACGCAGAAGTGGAGACACCCCTGTCGCTGCGCGGGTCAGGGTCCATGGGAGGGACCGCAACGATCAACAGCTTTGCGTACCAGCTGTCCGCCTCGTTCGCGCCGGAAAATCCTCTTGCGAGTCGTACAAGCACTGCCGCCACGGGTGGGGTGCGTCGTGAAGGGAAGGCCACAGACACCACAAGCCGCGAAAGAAAAGGCGAGAGCGTGATTCTTGAGGACAGCCTCGTCGAAATGCAAAGGGGAAAGGAGGCACAACCGCCCGCGGAGGAGGCTGCCGTGGAAGTGCCGTCGGCGCTTCTAGGTCGCGAACAGACCACGCCGGATTCCCCAGTGCAGGCGGCGGTCACCCCTGATGGGGAGGACCATGAGGATCATGACGATGGTACTGGCAAGCCGAAAAGTTTCGGCTACCGAGAGGCGTTCTCGCGACCCATCACGCGCTTCATGCTGGTCACGTACATGATTCTGTGTGGCAGTGACATGACCATCAAACAGTGCTTTCCGCTCTGGGCCATTTCGTCCGTCGGGAAAGGTGGTCTGGGTTTCTCGTCGTCGCAGGTGAGTTATGTGCTTCTGTTCAACAGCCTGCCTACCCTGGTGTCCAACTTCTTCTTCGCCATCGCGTGTCGTCACTACGCGAACAAGATTGGCCTCTTCCGTGTCGGCCTCGTCGCGGACATTATCTTCGGCCTATGGATCTCAATGAACTCGTACGTTCCCGTGCCCTTCTTGAAGTACGTTTTTGTTGTCATCTGCTCCGCTGGGCAGCAGTTTTTCTCCACGTGGTGCTACGGCCTGATCACCATGCTCACCGCGCGCGCCGCCCCGCCCGGGCAGGTGGGCACCATCATGGGCATCAACCAGTCTTGCGGTGCCATTGCGCGGTCCATTGTGCCCGTGCTAACCTCCCCCATTTACGCGTGGTCCATTAGCGGCAATCACATCTTTCCTTTCAACCACGTGTTAGTTTTTTATCTTGCCTCGCTCTCCTTCGTGTACTGCTGGTACCGCTCGTACAGCATCAAGACCATCAACGATACGGAACTGGTGCTGGTGACGGGTGTCGAGCGCTTCGGACCAGTTTGGCTGCGTACCGTTGTCGCCAAGATCCGCGGCATGTGCGGTTGTAAGGATGACAGGAACGAGACGGAAGTCACAGTCATGAGCGTTGATGATTGAGAGTTGGCACTGTCTTTTGGTCTGTTTGTTGTTGCTTGCTTTTGGTCGGCCGTCGCCAATGCCAGGCCCAAAACGGCACGCATGCCCTGGCACCCACACCCCGGGTGACCGCACAAGGCGGGCGGATGGACGGGACGCAAAAAGACGTCTTTCGCACACCCCGCGTTGTCTTCGTTCTTGTCTTGCCACGCGTGCTCAGCGTGGGTTTTACTTTTCACATGATTTTTCACCTTGGCCTATGCTTTGGCCTCCTCTCGTTAAAACACGCCTTCCCTTCTCCATTTTTCACATACGATGGGCACACAACCCAATCCTTTTGGCAGCGCGGCAGCAACGGCCCACGTGTGGATGTGACCATCTTCGCTCAACGCTACCGCTTTTGCGACACCATACCCTCCCTTTTGCCCCCCGCAGTCCATCAGGACGTTCTGTCGACCTCTTTTTCTCGGCAACGCTTCGTTGGAGAAGCATCGTTCAAATACAAAACTTCGCGTATGTGCTTCCCTTTCTTCCTTTTGCTCTCCTCGTGAAATGTGTTGTTACCCTCCTTTCCCGTGCTCAACTTCCGCGAGCCTCGATGTTCCCCTTTCTTTTTCTCACCAGGCCCCCATGTGTTTGACTCAACTAAACTCAGAAAAACGAGGCACGCGGGAGCCGTTCCCCGCGTGGTGTGCGTTGGCCTCCCCCAAAGAGAACGAAACAGGAGGAAACATGACTCGACGCCGCGCGATGGAATTCCACAGGGCAACCGTAATGTGGAGCGCGGTGCCTGAAAACAAAAGTTGCTGGGCAGTGGCCCCTCGCGAAACAATCACTTCACCATCTCGTCCTTTCCGTGTCTGTCCGAGGGTTTCCCTCCTCGGGTTTGTAGGTAGGCAGACCCCCGCCCTTTCCCCCCCCCCCCCCTCTCGCGTGCGGGACGGGTGGCGGTGTTTGGCTTCGGGGGCAGCCCGGGGCGGCCGTGCAGCGGGGCTGGGCCTGGGGCCCGGAAAGCAGCCCTGGAACGCGCGAGGAAGGGGACCCGCAGCGAAAACAAAACAAAAAAAAGAAGGAAGGCCCCACCACGCGACAGGCGCAACCCCCCGAAGCCCCCCCCCTTGCTTTCCGAACCAAACGCCCACCCACCGCCCCGCGTCCCGCCCCGCCCATCATCCGTTGAAAGGCCACGGAGGCCACTCGTTTCCGAGATCGTCGAGGGGTTCGTTTCCCTCTCTTCCCTCCTTCTGGCGTAGCCACCTCCTCATGAAGACGCACCCTCTCTGTCGTCCTTTTCTCCCATTTCTTCTTACACTCACAAGGCTTCTTTTCATCGGTAAAGAAATCGTTCGTTTCTCAAGGCCATGAAGCGGAACAGTGACACAGACAGCGCCGATGCCGGCACCACAGAAGGTGACTCATCGAAGAACGTCGAGTACGACGTCACAGCGACGGAGGTAATTGTCGAAGACCAGGAGGAAACTGTCAAGGATGTTGTTGTCAAGAAAAAACGGAAGACGACACCACTTCCCATGCGGCAGATGATCCCCATGACGTTCGTCCTCCTCAGCGAGAGTCTTTGTCAGACCATGCTTCTTCCCTTTGTTGGGCTCCTCGTGGCGCATCTCCGCGGCAAACCGAAAGAAGAGGCCGGGTACGTCAGCGGTGTTCTCATCGGCTTATTTATGTTGGGTCAGGTGACCAGCGCGAAGACATGGGGTTGGCTCTCCGACCAGTATGGACGGCGTTTCCCGCTAATCAGTGGCCTATTTACCAGCGGGATCATGATCCTTGGTTTTGGACTGAGTAACTCCATTTGGTTGTGCGCTCTATTCCGCTTCCTTCAAGGCTTCTTCAATGGGAACATTCTCGTCGCCAAGACAATGATGGCTGACATTACTGACAAGACGAACCAAGCACAGGGCTTTGCCTTTGTGAGCTTCACGTACGGGGTTGGTGTGCTCGGCGGTAGCCTGCTGGGAGGCACCTTGTATGATCCCACTTCGGAAGAGAGCGCGATGCACTTCCTTCACTTGGACCCCGAGGGCCCGTTTGGCAGGCATCCAGCACTTCTCCCGAGCCTCGTCATCTTCGTCTACACGTTCGTTGGGATGACAGTGTGCACGTTCCTGGTACAAGAGTCTAACCCTCACGCAAAACCGTTTCCGAATGCATTGAAGCTCTTGTACCCCTGCATGTTCGTACCTGCAAAGCAGTTTGAAAAACCTCTACCCCCGGATGAGCTCGATGAGGCGCAAGTGAAGACAACTGCAGAAACCACTGAGACTTCGGAGAACCCGCTTGTGGCCGATCTTTACGTCGGTCGCTCCAAGCGTCGGCGAACGTTCCTCAACGAAGACGTCCGCAAGGCTGATGACCTGGTTATAGCAGCAGAAGCCGAAGGTGATCTCCCCGAAGGAACGTTTGTTTCGCATGCTCCAGCAGATGTCACTCCCAGACAACAACCACTGCCGTTGTCCTCTGTAGAGCAGACTGAAGCACGCGCCTGCGACCGTGCACAAGAAGGTCCCGGACAAAGGGAAGCGCTTACCTCGCAGAATGTACGCGAAGGAACGATAGGGGACACAGAATTTGTGGGCTGCCAGCCTGACAGCACTTCCCGCAGCGGGTCTGATGCCATAGGCGGAGGTACAAAAGACACGAACCACGGCAGCACTAGTGCACCCGCAGCTAAAGCCACAAAGACAGCCCCTGAGGCTACTGAATTCTCGCTCGGAGACTTGATGCCAGGGTACGCCCAAGTGTCATCCCCTACTCATGGTGGAGGCACCTTTGTCATGACTTTTAGAAACTTTGGCTACAAACAGGCATTCTCATACCCACCCACACGTTTCCTGCTTCTTGCGTTCATGCTCCTCTCTGGGGGCTGCATGTGTTTTGATGAAACTTTTCCGCTCTGGTTGATCGCCTCCCGTAATGTTGGAGGTCTCAACTACACCTCCAGCCAAGTAGGATATATTATGATGTCTAACAGTGTTCCCACCATTCTGTCTAACATGGTGTTCCACAAAGTGTGCCGACGCTTCGACGACAAGATGCAGGTATTCCGTATCGGTGTCTTTCTCACTGCCCTTTCCTTTGCTTTGATGCCTTTTGCAGCATATATCGCGGTTGCGTGGCTGCGTGTTTCCTTTGTCGTTCTCTGCTCCTGCATGAGAATGTTCTTCTCTGCTTGGGGGTACAGCATTGTGACGATGCTGACAGCAACCGCCGCCCCCAAAGGCCACGTTGGGGCCATCATGGGAATTAACCAAAGCGTTGGATGCCTCACACGCGGGTTGACTCCGGTTCCCGCTGGCATCATTTTTGCCTGGTCGATATCCGAGCCTCACATTCCACCGTTTAATCACTTTTTGATCTTTTTCATTGCGGCCAGCGTGTTGTGGTACGACTGCTTCTTAGCACTCACTCGTGTCACTAACGACGCCGGCGTTCTCCACCTCTCTGAACATGGAGCGTGGTACCAATGCAAGCAGTCGGCAGTTGCCTTGTGGCGAAAACTTCCGTGTGTGACAGAGTAATTACCCTTTCAGTCGGTGTTAGCGCAGGTCTACAGGGACGGAACGAAGCAGCAACTGGTAACTTCCTGTTCTCCGACATGTCTCTCTTCATCTTTTTTTTTTTCTGCGTTACACACATCGTTTCCTTGATATTTTCATTCATCCACCCCCTTCTACGTTTTTGTGTGTTTTTTTCCTGCTAACGTTTTTTTTTTTTTTTCGTACTGGCTGACGCTCTTCGATCATTTTCATGTTTCCTTTCTAGGCGCAAGGTTTCACCGCTGTTGTTTTCCTTCTTTGCGTGACCTTCACTTGTCTGCTGTTTTTCGTGTTGTGATTACTTTCCCTACCGACGGCAACCCTTGTCCTTTTTTCTTCTTTTTACCGTGTTGCTCCAGCCTCATTCTCGGAATCTCGTTTCCCTGACTTGTTTGTTCTCCTCTTTCTCCGTATCTCTCTTGCCCTGCGGCGTTGTGTTGTTCTTTACGAAAGCTGATAGCGAGGTCTGCTCACTCTACCACACCTGTCTACAGTGTGACACCCCTGTCTGTTTTATAACCTCAGGTGTCGTGCCTTTTGCTTTTAACGGTTTGTGTGCTGACATACTTTCCACATGTCGTTCTGTACATCTCCCCACGCCTCTAACGTTTTCCCTCCTTTAGTACGTCCTCATTCCAAAGTTGTGTTGGATCCGTAATGCTCCTCCCGCTCACAATCACCACCGAGAAACATCCCTCCCGTTGTTGTGATTGCACCGTAACAACGACACGGAGGTTGCGCGTTAGAAATGCCGAAGAAAGCTCTGTTGCCTGGTGCTACAGGATGAGAGCTTTTGAGGTGCTCGACTTGGTCGCTGGAGTGAATGCCTCTGGGGTACCTTGGTGTGTTTCAGTAACGACACATCTCTGGCGAAGAAAAGCTGCTCCATAAAACATGGATTACTTAACTTTATTGCCACTCTCGGACAGTCTCCTCTGCAGCAAACGAACACATCCACACGACTGCTTCATCGTCCTCTCATTGTAGCTAGATTTCCGGCTACACAAGTCCCGCGGTATTCTTCCCACCTCTCACGTTCCACCGCTCCAAGCTAAAAAAGATGTGTTTTACAGCTGTCTTACCTATCCTCACCGCTTTCGCGCATTTCAGTGCAGCGCGGGTTCTACCAGCATCGTTGAAGGTGGTCGCCGCCTCACTTGGGTGGCTGATTACGACCACCGCGGTCAGTTCCCGGTTTCCATCCGCTAACTTGGTGGTCCTGGGAATCCTGGGCCTCGTGTCTACCGTTGCACTCTCGCAAGCTGGCTCCTCCTGTTATCTGGCCCAACGGTGTTTGTACTTCCCGCTTGTTGGAGGAGTTTTGGGCACCTTCGTAGCCTCGATGTTGAGGAAAGGTGGCTTCCAGGTTGGCACGGCAATCACTGTCCTTGTCATTGGACAGCAGCTGTGGTCCTCCCTCGGTGGAGCAGTCATGCTCGCCGTGTACCCTGCGTCGGTACTGCAGGCGGCTGAGTACCCGCGGATGCGTGAGGCGCGCTTCGAGAACGCTGCCTACATGCTGACGACCAACATGAATAAAAGTGTGGAGCGGTTCTTTACAAAGTCACTCAATGGGATTCAGCTTGACACTGCCGTTGTGAAGGACAGACGGAATCCCACGAAGCAGTGGATGATGTATTTTGGCGGGAACGCTGAGTTTATCGAAAACACAATCGCCGATGTCAGTCGCGAGGCTGATATGTTCAACGCCAATCTCATCCTTTTCAACCCCCGAGGCATTGGCCGGAGCAACGGCTACGTGTCTCAAGTAAGTGATCTCGTCGAAGACGCTGCTGCTGTTGCGCAGTCTGTTGTGAAAAAAGAACACATTAACCCGCGCAACCTAGTGCTCTTCGGACACAGTATTGGAGGTGGAGTCGCCGCGCAGCTTGCGTACCGTGTGTTCCCTGAGGCCACGTTGGTCCTAGACCGCACCTTTTCGTCCCTCAGTGACGCCGCCAGTAGCTTTTCCCCGTTTACCCCCGCTGTGACCCAACGCGTGTTCCCTCTTCTTGTTGGTGATTTCAACAATGTGGAGGCCTGGAATGGCATACAGCACGACAGGCGGCTCATTCTGTTCTCGCGGAACGACGAGATAATTCGTTATGAGGCCTCCTCCATCGCTCGGCTGCCACAGTTCCAACGCGGACAGCCCAACTCCAGGTACGTCATTGAACTCCGTGGCCCGCAGCGTAACTGCCACAATGTTGCAATCACTGACTTCGACGAACGCGACCAGATCTCTACGTTTGTCAAACGTGCCCTAGGCGCTTAAGTGAGAAGGGAAACAAAGTTGGGATGCACGAACAAGGGTGCGCGTGGAGGTGGGCACAAAAGGGACGTTGTCCTAGCACCAATGGGCAAACCGACGAATAGCAGTGCAACTACCTGAAGGGAGGACAAGCCCAAGTTTTGATCTTTCTCGCTTCGTAAGTGGTCTGATGGACCTCTTGCTAAATCAGTACGTGTGGTGTGCGGATTCCGCCCACATTTTGCTTTTCGTTCCCCTCTCCCCTTCTTCTTTCGCTCCTCTCCTTGCGTCTCATCACGCAATCTTTATTCCTTCTTGTTCTCAGTTTATTCTCCCTTCCTGGTCTTCGGTACAGCGCGGTATCAGCACATGCCTTCTTGCCGCTGTGCGGGATGAGCGGCTCGTGCGACTGTCAAAACAGAAGGAAACACCTGAAATTAGACAAGCGTGTGTGCACCACTGCATTACTGACGCTTCTGGTGGGACCAGGGGACTTTGTGGGAACATGCAAAGTCAGAAAGTGGACTGCTAGGCCCTTGCACGCGTTCACTCGAAGTCCCACTATGATATGGACTCGATGACGTTTTGTGATCTTGTTCTTTTTGGGGTTCTGGGCAAATGTCAGTCTCGCTTGTGTGTGAGAGGGTTCTGTTGCGTAAGAAGCGTCCCCCAGGCTTTTGGATGATGTTCGCGCAGCTGTACGATGTATACATGGTCCAGGTGTCGTGGGCTTCGTTATTCAACCTACCAAACCTGTGGTTCTTCGTTCCTCTCTCTTTTACGAAGCAAACAGATTTGAAAGCTCGTCTCTAGCAAAGTGATCCACCGTGTGGCCTGATCTACCTCTCAGCCTCTCTTGTTTTCTTTTTTCTGTTATGCGGATTCCCAGCAACTGTTTCAAGCAGTAGGTTTCTGTGACCACATAGGAGCATCCTGGGGCCCTTTTTGTTTCTTCATTCATTGCGCAAGATATAGTTGACGGCACTGTCGTATCATGCGACACGTAGATACGAGCGATGGGGGCGACGGGAGTCCACTACCTGGCGCGGCAGGTGGAACGACAGCGGCGGCCGCAGCTTCCTCTGACCCGCGACGGCATTCAAGCAGCATTGTCAGCTCCTCGTTCATGTCTGGTAGCAGTGTTTCGAGCAGCTGCACAAGTGTGAGCGGTTCAGAGGACAGCGTGCGCTGTGAGAAAACCCGTCCTCGTTCATCCTCGCCTGGTGAGCCGATTAGGGCAGGGCGAAACCCTAAAAAAAGTGGGGGCTGTGGCGACGACGAGAACGACGCGGATGGCCAGGTGGTTGTGGTGGAAGCAGACAAACCAAAGGCAACACCTACACCCGTGGGGCAGCTCACGATTCTTGGCATTGTGCTCTTGTCGGAAGCCATGAGTGCGTCTTCTCTGTTTCCCTACGTTGGCCTGTACGTTGGCCACCTGATGGGACTCAGCGAGAACAAGGTGGGCTTGTTTTCCGGATGTGTTGTGGCGGTCTTCACACTAGGCCAGGTTGTCAGCGCCACGCTCTGGGGCTTTCTCAGTGATCGGTACGGTCGCAAGATGCCCATGATGATCGGCCTCGGCGCTGGGTCTGTGGCTTGTTTCCTGTTCGGACTTTCACCGAACTTTGCCTTCTGCTGCGTTCTGCGCTTTATCCACGGGTGTTTTAATGGCAACGTTCTCATCGCCAAGACCATCATCGCGGACATCACGGACTCTACGAATGAGGCAAAGGGGTTTTCAGTGATGAGCCTCACCTGGGCAGGCGGTGTGCTGATTGGCAGCTCCATTGCTGGTTTGTTGTACGACCCCCGGCAACAGAAATGGCTGCGATGGGCTCACATTGAGGATGAGAGCTTCCTCACAAGGTACCCAGCTTTCTTGCCGAACCTTTTCCTGTCTGTCTACTCGTTTGCCGCCATGCTCATTTGTTTTTTCTGGCTCAAGGAGTCAAACAAAAAGGCACGCTCCATGTTCACCATTTTGCCTGGTGTGGTGCAACTGAAGCTGGCGCAGTGGTTTTCATGCCTGCTGCCCTACGTGGACCCGGCCCTGATGGGAACACACGCTACGGACGTCACAACGATTGCCGTGGACGCCGACCCTATCTACCCGGTTATGGATGAGGGGTCCTCTGAAAAGCAGGGAGAGCACCTGGCGAAGGAAGAGGATGAGGACCACCCAGGCATCTCCTTCGCACAGGCCTTCAAAGATCCCCTAATCCGGCGCGTGGTGATTGTTGTCGTGGCGATGGGCTCCTCTGACACGGCGTTTGAGGAGGTACTGCCGTTGTGGTGCATTGCAACGGTGAGCGTTGGCGGCCTGCACCTGAAGTCGAGCGCGGTGGCCGTCATTATCGGATCCTACAGCGTCCCGACGCTGTTAGCGAACTTTGCCTTTTCCCGCGTGTGCGACTTTTTTGGGGACCAGCTGTTTCTCTTCCGCTTCAGTGCCTATGGGTTGACTCTCCTGACCGCGATACTGCCCATCGGCTCCGCGTTTGGGCCGGGACCAGGGTACTGGTACGTGCTCGTCATTGGGCTGCTCCGTCAGGTCGTGCTCTCCTGGACGTTTGGGCTCATGTCCATGTTCACCGCTCGCTGCGCACCGCCAGGGTGTGTGGGGGCACTCTTTGGCATCACCCAGACGGCCTCGTGCTTTGCCCGGTGCATCGTGCCTGCGGTTGTTTCGATTACCTTTTCCTGGTCTATCAGTGAGTCGCGGTCCTCTCGGCCGTTCCCGTTCAATCACTTCTTCGTCTTCATCTTGTGCTCGGTACTCACGTTGGGGTCCGCCTTCGTCAGCTACCGCATCAATTTTGCGGAGCGGGCGCTGTCAGCACCGGGGGAGGTAGCCGAACTCGAAGACACCGGCGTGGACTCTCCAACAGTTGGAGATGCCTCCCATGAGCGACGTGAGATTGTGCACAGTCGCCGGAACGGAAGCAGAGCCGCTTCACACCGAGACGGCGACGGAGGCGCAGACGATGACGACGACGACGGCGATGCAGAAAGTGTGGCCAGCGGGCAGAGTGTACTGCGCGACATGATGGCCTCCTCGTACGCAGGTGCCATGAGCTCGCTGAATGGTTCCTTTGCGCAAGGCGCCGCACGGGCAGTAGAGGAGCTTCATGAACAAGACGAAGAGGAACGGAGCCGTGATGGTAGGAGTCGTCGTCGACGACAGAAGGAAGCGCGCCATCAGCGTCGTCACCAGCGCCGGCTGCGACGCGCTATCGCAGCCATGTCCACAGAAGAAGACACGCGTAGTCGACGAGAGGAGGCGGAAATGGCGCAGCTACCAGTGTAACGACAATATTTGCCGTCTCTTTTTTTTTTTTTTATGCCCCTCTTGTAACCATTTCCAGCAACTTCTTTCCCCCTACATCTTTCGTTTAGCCACTTACCAAGTTTGCGGTAACGACTTCTTGCTTGTCAACACCCTCCTCCACTTTGTCCTTTTCTTCATCTTTTGTGTTCCCTCCAGGGCTCGCTTGTTCAAAGACCCAGCGACACTGGCTTACCTTCAATTTCAAGCGTGCTAATTCCTTCTAATTGTTTTCTTTCCTGTAACTTGTCCCGCTTTCCCAAACAAATTTACGTTCAAAAGGCCAATAGAACCGTCTAGTCAATATGTTTCGCATTATTGTACCGTGGATGGTGCTGGAAATGCCGTTTTCGTCTCCACTTCTTCGACTCTGAAGAGAGGGAAAGAGAGAAGACATCAACAATGACATAAGTTAGCGCTATGAAGTGTCACATCTTGTGCATGGCGCGTTCACAAAGTGAAGCCATTACAGAAGCGAACAGGTAGTGGCAACTTGCCTTTGACACCAGATTTCAACGATTGCTGAGTACATTGCCTCTTTTCACTTCCACCACACCTCCTGACAAATAGAAACAAAGGAAAGGAGAACAAAAAAAAAAAAACGAAGCATAGAAGCCGTACGCGTCGGGGCGGAGCCTTGACATTTCTAATCGCTTGTCAGCATCGTAGACGAACATTCCAGCGTACGATCAGCGAGTCAGACTGATTTGCACCGCGCCGTGCTTTCCTTGCAGAAGTTTGAGAGGGCGTACTACTACCACGGCAGATGACGGTTGGCGGTAAAACTACTTCTGTTGGCGGCCGCAAGGGGCCGTCGACGGCGGCGGCGGTGGTGGTCGTGGAGGATACCCATGCAACGAACGGACGCGCACCGCCGAAGGTCACGCCGCTTCCCACTGGGCAGCTAGCGATTATTTGCACTGCTTTGCTTACGGAGAGTGTGTGCTTCACGATGCTAATTCCCTTTGTGGGCTACTACGTCAGCTTCATGACGGGCCGTCCCGTTGAAGAGGCAGGCTACAGCGTCGGGTACCTTGTCGGCTTCTTCATGATTGGCCAGATGGTCAGCAGCAAGATGTGGGGTGTGCTGTCGGAGAAGTGGGGCCGCAAGGCAGGTCTTGTGCTGGGCATCTCGGTGTGCTCCTTCTCAGTGCTTTTCTTTGGGCTTTCTCCGAACGTTTTTGTGTGTGCCATGTGGCGGTTCATTCACGGGCTCGGTGCGGGTAGCTCCATCGGGGCTCGCACCATGATCGCAGACTTGACCGATCGCACGAACCAGGCCAAGGGCTTTGCCCTCGTGAGCTTGACGTGGGGCATCGGGACGCTCCTAGGGCCAGCGATTGGTGGGGCGCTGTGGGCACCAGCGGAGCAGGATTGGTTGTCGTGGCTGCACTTGTCCAAGACGGGGTTTCTCGCGACGCATCCTGCCTTCCTCCCTTGCGCGGTGGCCTCCCTGTACAACTTTGTGGCCGCTGTTCTGTGCGCCTTCTTTCTCAACGAAACGGGCAAGAATGCACGCCCCATTTATATGTCGCTTCCCCGCTGTATCGGGGAGCCGCTGCGTCCGCTCTTGCGCTTGGTGCAACCGAAGCTTCCCTGCTACGACATTAACGCAGAAGACGATGGGGAGCAGCGCGAGAGCGGCAGCAAGGGCAAAGGGAAACGCGCTACGGACGTAACCATTGTGGATGCGGAAGAGCCAGCCCTGTCGGCAAACAAGAAGGAAACCGACGACACTCGAGGTGACAGGGCGGTCACCGCGGAGGCGGAGGTGGAGTCGTGGGGGTACGTTGCCGCCTTCAAGGATCCCGTTGTGCGGACGGTGCTAATCATGTCCATGCTCATTTCGACATCCGACATGATCTACAACGAGGTGTTCCCGCTCTGGACAATTGCATCGCGCGATGTGGGCGGGATGGGTTTGACCCCACCCCAGGTGAGCGTGGTGGTCCTTCTCTGCAGCATTCCTGCAGTGCTGGCGAATTTAGCCTTTGCCACCGTCCTTTCCTGGTTCAAGAACGAGATCTTCTTCTGGAACCTGACGCAATTGGGATACGCGGCTCTGACATTGCTTCTTCCTTGCGCCGTATTCTTTACCAGCGATAACGCAGCGTACTGGTGGGTGCTCTTCGTCAGCTTGATTCGCAAGGCCTCGGACTGCTGGTGCTTTGGCTGCATCCTTCTTGTCTGCGCCCAGACAGCGCCACCGGGCCGCGTGAGCATCATGTACGGCATGCAGCAGGCGACGGCATGCATCGTGCGTGCCTTGACCCCACTGTGCGCCGCGCCCCTCTTTGCCTATTCCATCAACGGCACCCACAGCTTCCCGTTTGACCAGTGGCTGCTGTACCTGCTGCTCTGTATTCCGCTCGTCATTAGCGTTCTCATGTCTGGCGCCGTGGTGCTTCCCCCAGAGGACAACGGCGCCAGCCATGACACAGACGACGGTGGTGACACAATGTCCGCGTCGTACGAGTACATGGATGCCGAGAGTGTGCGAAATACTTCCTTTGCCGGTTCGCTGCACAGCTTTGCTGGCACCGAGGACGTTGCACCAGCGACGGCACCTACCCTCCTTTTTAACAACTCTTTCGCTTCCCTAGCACACTCCTTCGCGAACAACATTGTGTCCGGTGGCGCGCAACCAACCATCATCGCGCCACTAACAGAACTAGCGACAACGCGACGGGACGGCAACGACGACGACGACGGCGACGACGACACTGGAATCACTGGTGCTCGGATGGCCTCATCACTTGCCGCGCCTCTCTCGGCAGCCGTTGCGGACCCTGAAAGTACTGCGCGTCGTTCGAATTTGCCCTTGTCCACGGACGACGGCGATCCACTAGGACTGCGGGAAGCGGCTATGGAAAGACAACCGCGCGAAGTCTTGGAGGCTGAGCCTTCAGGAACGAGTGGTGCCCTTGGGCCGTCCTAGCATGGGTGATGTAGTCAGTTGATGCTGAGGGGAGGGAAGGTCCTTTAGCCGTCTCCCGTTCTGCGCTCGGCGCCGAACGCACGGCTGGAACTGTAGGCTTCGTGATATTTCTTTTTTCTCTCGTTGTGCGGTGATATCTCTCATCACCTTTTGCTGTAAGGCATCACACTGTTCTACGCACTGAGTTCTTGCTTCGCGACTGTGGGTGCAACGTCTCTCACACCTTTTCAGGACTCTTCGTTTCCTTCATAAGCATTGCTGCTCTTCGATCCGAGAGCCTACGCGCGGTGTAGAATTCCCTGTACTGTCTACCATCGACACCCTTCTTCTTTGCGTCCACTTTTTTTTTTCTTGACAATAGAATAACAACACACCTTTTTAAAAAATTCCAGCCGTTTCAGAAAATTTCGCTTTCCCACCGACGGCTGCATGTTCTCTTTTGACTTGCTTCGTTCGGGTTGCATATTTGAACTCTAAACGACGTCTTTCCAACCGCTTAAAAAAACTTCTTTGCTCTCTCTTTTGTCCTATTCCACTCACACACACACTCACACACACACTCACACACACACACTCATACCCAAACATACACCGCTTTCGTAGGCACGTTTCATTAAAGTAACCTTGGAACGGGTATTCCTGTCTAGGTGCCCTGTTGTATCTCCCTCCCTCGCCTCCCACGACTTTGTTCCCGTTATAGCGTTTCCCTCTCGTGCAGCTCTTTAAGTGCTTCTCCTAATGTTCCCCTCATTTCTTTATGAATGTTTCTCGTTGTTAACACGCGCGCTGTGCCTTGGTTTACCAAATCGGATGCCTCCGCGCCTTTACAATGAAAAGAGAAACGTGAGCAGAACACCTCGACCAGTTGAAAACTTCCCTTCAAGCCCTCCAGCTGAGTCCAAGAAACCTCTGTGTTTTGTCTGGGGGACAGTGGAATGTGAATCAATGCCAAAGATGTATTTCAGCGACAACCACACCACAGCAGGTATTTATGCGCTTTTTCTTCTTATGGTCTGTCGTCAGCACACACAGGGACACTTTCTGTTCTTTCTAACTGCAGCACAAAGGACAGTGCACGTTTCACTGACGCTATTGCTTCATTCCCTCTTGCAACCTTACCGTCCTCTTTCTTCTCCCTGTTCCCAACCACGTGGTTGACGCTCGGTCACCGGTGCGAAGAGTATTCACAAACCCTAGCGGACGGGCTACCCTCCTTAGGCAACTGCTAGGCACACACGCTTCCCTACTCTCTTCTGGAAACTGTGGATTCCCAAGCACCACTATTCGCAGAAACCCAAAACAAAGGACCGCCTATACACACACACACCACTACGCGTAATTACTCATACTCCTCACTCATCTTCTTTAAAACCAACTGGAAGTTCACCTCTCCCTTCCTGTTAGCGTCTCCATTCTTGGCTCTTCTTTCGCATGTCTCAAAAGCCTGTTGTTGAAGCAGACACGGTGGATGGCACCGACTGCGCGGATGCCACAGCCACCGACGGCAGAAATGACGTTGCGATGACCGTTGTTAAGGAGGAGGAGGAGGCGGCAGTGAAGGCGACCCCGCTCCCGTTCAAGCAGATGGCTGCCCTATCACTAGTCTTGTTATCCGAGGCCATCTGCTCCTCGATGCTCCTTCCCTTCGTGGGGCTGTTTGTGACGCACTTGCAGGGTTACAGCGACCCTAATCAGGCGGGCCGCACCTCGGGTGTGCTCGTTGGCGTTTTTATGCTTGGACAGGTCGTGAGTAGCAAGTTATGGGGGTACATGAGCGACATGTACGGCCGCCGCTTCCCCATGATCGTTGGTTTGTTTGCGGGTGGCTGGACGATGCTGTTCTTCGGCCTGGCCCCTAACGTTGTGGTGTGCTGCATCTTGCGTTTTGTGCACGGCTTCTTCAACGGCAACGTCCTCGTGGCCAAGACCATGATTGCGGACATCACGGACAAGACCAATGAGGCGAAGGGTTTCGCGCTGGTGAGTATCATGTTTGGGCTTGGGTCGTGTGTGGGACCCATCATTGGTGGCTTTTTCTATGACCCCGCCAACAACCCCAAGCTCCAGTGGATGCACGTCAACGAGAACGGGTTTCTCGGACGCAACCCTGCGTTTCTGCCCAGCTTGGTCATCTTTGTGTACACGATGGCATCCCTTGTCATGACAATTTTCGAACTGAAAGAGACCAATATGCACCGGCGCCCGCTGTCGTCCGCGAAGGCGGTGCAATTTTTTGCGCGTCACGTGCCCTGTCTGTCCCGGTTCCGCCGCTCCGGCGACGACACTGATAGCTCCACAGGCGGAAGTGGCGGGGTCCGCGCAACCGATGTGGTGGTGGATGCGGGTTCGCAAGACAAGGCACGGGCTAGGGGCGGGTCAAGCAAGTCCGCACCAGCGAACGGTGGAAGCAACGACGGTGGCGTTAATGGCGACGTGCGCAGCGTATACTCGGCGACAGACTCGACGTTTGCAGCTGCGGAGAGGCGGAGTAACCCGACGGTTGCGGTGGATGGCGAGACGGGAGAAATGAAAGTCGTGTCATCGAAGCCTGCACCACGTGCGAAGATTTCGTACATGCAAGCGATGCGTATCGAGCCGATCCGCAACATTAGCATCTTTTATGTGCTGCTTTCGGCGTCGGACATGACGTACAACGAAATTCTGCCCCTGTGGGCTGTCGCAGCGAAGAGCGTGGGCGGGTTGGACTACTTTTCTGACCGCGTTGCGCTTATCATGCTGGTCTGCAGTGTGCCGTCGGTTGTGGCCAATATTTACTTCCACAGCATGTGCGGGCTGCTGAAGAACAACTACATCTTTTTCTGGATGATTTCCACCGCGCTTTATACGGCCAGTGTGCTTGTCATCCCACAAGGGAACAAGTTTGGGCGGAACAGCGGTCTTGTGTTCATCATGTCCTTTGGTATCATTCGCCAAGTGGGCATGTCGTGGGCGTACAGTTTAATTCACATGCTCACCGCAAAGTCTGCCCCAGCGGGCTGTGTTGGGGCTGTGTACGGTATCAGTCAATCCTGCGCTTCAATGACACGCTGTGTTATCCCGTTTATCGTGGCCCCGGCCTTTTCGTTTTCGATTTCGCGCCCGCGTCCGTTTCCCTTCAATTACTACATGATGTTCCTCTTCGCGTCCATCTGCTCCTTTGCTGGTTTTGTGCTCTCCTTCTTTGTCCGCATCACGCGCAACGCTGAAGACGACGCCATCGACGCGCAGATCGCAAAGGAGGCCGCGGAGGCTGCGGCAGTGTTGCCCCCCAGCACCACGGCTGTCACGATTGTCGGACCCTCGGTGGTCGGGACCGACTCTGACGAGGACGCCGATGACGCTGGGCTGCAAGGGGCGTACTTCTCCCTTGTGGCGTCCTTCTGCACCAATCCTATCCAAGACGCGTACATCCCACTCGCGGAGCTAGAACGGGCCAACGAGGAAGGGCGTGCGGAGCGCGCAGCGGCGGCGCAGGCAGGTGGGGATGCAGAGAGTGACAGCTCCCGCGAGAGCGGGGGTTACGAAGGAGCTGTGGCCTCTCCAACAAGCCGCCGCGTCGGGGGCGACGGCGCTGGCGAGAAGACCTACATGATTCGCGCACGTACCGCTGACCTCCTGCAATCCTTGCGCAGTCAGCAGGTGGAGAGTCGCCGCCTAGCGGGTGCCGTCAGGCGGCCAACCACCAACGCCACTCCGCCGCACAACGAGGCCGAGTCGTCAATGGAGGAAGAATTGCCAGACTTTCATGCAACCACTGTTTCTACGGGTGCGGACCCGTCTCGTGAGTGACACAACCTATATGGTCCAAGTTTGTGCTTGTCTTCTCTTCTTTTTCCTGCTTGATGACGTGAGCGCGTGGTAGACGATCGTGACAGGCACATTCACCTGCCTCTATTATCTCTTTTCTTTGCTTTCGCTTTTCTTCCTCTCACGTAACCAGTCCTCACGTGTGATTCTTGCGACTCGATGCCAACTTCTGTCTGTCTCATCTGTCGTCCTCGTGGTCCACCACATCTCTTGTTTTGCTGGACTCTTTTCCGTGCATTGCGTTTGATCTCCACCTTCCTTGTGAATGGGATGTGGGTCTGTGCCACTCAAATTTTACTCTCCGTGGTAACCTTTGTGCGGTTTCTGCTCTTTGTTTCCTCAGTTCACTGGCACTCCCCTCCCTGTTTGTGTTCTCACTACGCAGCTCCGACGACTACTCGTTGCGTCTTGTTTCCCAACGCTTTTCAAATGAAAAGAAACTGGTCAAAATAACCCTATAATGTTTCCCTCCACACGGCCATGTCCACCGTTGTTGTTCTCTCTTTTTCTTCTTCTTGTCTGGCCGCCGTTCTCCTAGTTTTTACTCCGGCTTTGTTCTAAACCTCGCTCGTTGTGTTCACTCTCTTTATATATATATATTTTTTCGCTTTGCCCTCCACACCACATCATTTAACCCTCCCCTTTGTTGTACACCCCACCCATGATGTTAGGTGAGAAACCGTGTCCCACGGAGAATATAATTCCCCTAAACAAACAAAACAAAAAAACAACGTAGAGGAAAGAAGAGCCACTGGAATTGGCGATGCCCTGCGCGACGCATCTGGTTTTTCTTCGTCGTATCACCGAGAGACGTCCTCTCTCTCTGCAAAGCTCCTCGGTCTCTTGGAGTGAACTTTTTGCGAATGTGGTGGTGGACGCACCATGACCTTGCGACTCGGAGGGGTTTGGGCACTTTGAAGGGAACCTTATCCTGAGTGAACAAATGCCGCTCACTCCAAAGGTGCATACGGCCGGGGCCGAACATGCAGACGCAGACGCAGACGCAGTATTCCCTGTCGCTTCGGTGTGGTTGTCACCGTCTGCACGTGAATGTTGAATTCAACACTGCGCTCCTCTTCCTTCACCTCAATCAGTCTCTGCACCCTTCTCGACATATTCGAGCAGTTCCCAACTGCTGCTGAAGCAGCGCCGTCGCATTCAACCCACTTTCATTCCTACCCAAAGGAACAAGCAGCGAAACACAAACAAAACATTTTTTTTTTTAAACTGACCGGTTTCACTATTCGCCTTGCCGGCGTGTTATGATTTTCATTATTATTATTAACGTCAATCTACATCAACTCGTGTTGTCGTGGTGAACTTTGTCTTTTTTTTTCTGTTCTTTCTTTGATAGACGCGTACTTCTATCACGATTCCTAAAGTGACTTGACAAAATTCACAGCGAGGCGCAACTGTGAAAAACAACAAAACGAGCACGGGTACCGGGCAGTGCTGGAAACGGCAACAGTGCTAGGCGCAATACTTAAGCTCCCAACGATCTACGTGCCGTATTTCGCCGCATCGCACACAAAATCACTTGCGTGAACGCAGTCTCGAAGCAGCGACGGAATCGGCGTTCAAGATGACTGCAGTGGTAGAGGATCGGAAGGAGGTCAAGCGACCAAAGGCGACGCCGCTCCCCGCGCGGCAGCTGGCGATCCTGTGTGTCGTGCTCTTGACAGAGTCCATCTGCTCGACGATGCTGATTCCCTTTGTGGGCTACTATGTCAGCTTCATGACGGGCCGCCCCGTGGAGGAGGCAGGCTACAGCGTCGGGTACCTTGTCGGCTTCTTCATGGTGGGCCAGGTGATCAGCAGCAAGATGTGGGGCATCCTGTCGGAGAAGTGTGGACGGAAGGTCGGACTTGTCGTTGGCGTTTTCTGCTGTGCCGTTGCTGTGATGCTGTTTGGGCTCAGCACACGTGTTTACCTCTGCGCGTTCTGGCGGCTTGTCCACGGTCTTTCAGGCGGTTGCTCACTCGTCGCCAAGGCCATGATCGCAGACTTGACCGATCGCACGAACCAGGCCAAGGGCTTTGCCCTCGTGAGCTTGACGTGGGGCGTGGGAACGCTTCTCGGACCGAGCGCGGGCGGTGCGCTCTACAACCCCGTGGAACAAGATTGGCTGTCATGGCTGCACTTGTCCAAGACGGGTTTTCTCGCGACGCATCCTGCCTTCCTCCCTTGCGCGGCGGCGTCCGCGTACAACTTCTTCGCGGTTACGATTTGTGTGCTATTCTTGAACGAGACAAATGGGAACGCGAAGCCGGTCTATGTGGTGCTTCCCCGCTGTATTGGGAGGCCGCTGCGGCCGCTGCTTCGCCTGGTGCAGCCTAAAATTCCCGGATACGACCCATCTCTGGAAGAGGATGAAGAAGACGCTGCACATGGTGCAGCCGTTCCTGCAAAGGAGGTTGTTATTGTGACGGATAGCACAGAGCAAGACACTACGCCCGCTCCAACAACCCGCGGGAATGCGGACAGAAAAGAAGGCAATGGTCACTCGCAATCGAAGCACCGCGACTCGAGCAGCGAGGACGGTCACCCCACGTCGGAACTGAGTACACCAGAGAAAAAGAAGCACGCCTCCTTTGGTTTCAAGCAGGCGTTCCAGGACCCTGTCATCCGCTGTGTTCTGTTCATCTCGATGCTCATCTCGACCTCTGACATGATGTACGCAGAGGTGTTCCCCCTGTGGGCGGTGGCATCTCGCGATGTTGGGGGCCTGGGCTTGCTCCCCTCAGGTGTCAGTGTGCTCATCTTGGTGAACTGCGCGCCGGCGATTCTGGCGAACATGGCGTTTTCTCGCGTCTTGACTTCGTTCACGAGTGAAGTTGGGTTCTGGAACATGTCGCAGATAGGGTACGCAACGTTAACAGTAGCCGTTCCCGCCGCCTCGCTCATTGCGAACGTGAACGCCGCGTACTGGTACACCATGGCCGTCAATATGCTGCGTAAGGTGACCGAGTGCTGGGTCTTTGCCATGATTATGCTGGTTGTCGCGCAGACTGCCCCGCCCGGACGCGTCAGTGTCATGTACGGGGTGCAGCAAGCAACTAGCTGTGTAGTGCGTGCTCTGGTTCCTTTTGTGTTTGCACCAATTTTTGCATTTTCGATTGATGGCACGCACAGCTTTCCCTTCAACCATTGGTTCGTCTTTCTCCTGATGGCGATCCCGCTGGCAACGGGGGTGGCCATCTCGGGCGGCGTGGTGATCCCACCCGAGGACAACACTCCCACCCAGGACGGCACAAGCAATGCGGATGGTGAGGATGGCTCGCATCACGACAGCATGGCGCACGAAAGCCTGAGAAACTGGTCATTCGGGGGTGGCAACGGGTCCTTTGTGGCCTCGCTGCACAGTTTTGCGGGTTCGGGACGCGAGCAACATACCGAGCAGGTGCCATCACTGCTGATGCGCAACTCCTTCGCATCCCTGGCGCATTCCTTTGCCAACAACATTGTCCCTGGCATTCTGCACAGCACCATCATTCCCCCCTTCACGGACCTCGAGTCAACGAAGCAGGATCACGACGAGAGGATGCCGGGTGACGGACGCGGTCGAGGGCACCATCATCACCACCATCACTACCACCGTCACCATCACCGTCATCACCACAACAATCACCCAGAGGGTGAGAACGCCACGGATTGTTTTCCCCGGCGCTCTCCGAGACACACCCGTCCCGTGAACGAGGAGCTCTCTGTTACCGCTGCTCTTGAATCTCAGGGGCTGCGTGCGTCGGCTGCTGAGGGTGACGCGTCCGTTCCACAACGGGAGGAAAGAGAGGCGAGGCACCCATCGAGCGAATCTGCGTCGTCACGCTCCCAGTCGGGCCCGAGTGGCGGAGAGAGGAGTCGGTCGGCCTCGTCTTCTCCCTCGTCGTACTCCTCGTACTCCACTTCTTCCTGGTACGACTCTCGCGAGGCTTCTAGTCAGCAAAGTGTGAGTGACCACGGCCTGGGTGAGGCGGAGGAAGGGGAGGAGCTACCCGTGGTGCCAGCCGACTCACCTGGCGCGGCACAGAGCTCACAAGGCCATCCACAACACAACTCACTGTCGGGAGATTCCTACGATGCCCTCGGGCACCCCAAAGGGACTCACCGTCATCACCCCCACCACCATCCGCCCACGTTAGCTCAGCGCCACTACGAGACGCCGCACTCGCCCTTGCGGCAGGTGGAGATGGTCGAGCAAGAGGACGTTCGGCATAGTGAGGAGAGCGCCAGTGAGGAGGATGCGCTGCCAGCGCCTCAGCAAAAGGCGCGCCGATCATAGGGTGTGTCAAAGAAACCTTCGCTTGTGACGTCCTTTGACTAGAGTGGCACCACACTTGGTGAGGAAGGGAGGCGATGGTTTCAGTTCTTTGGGGTCCACCACGTCCGAAAAACTTGTTGTTGCGTTCAGGGCGACTCCCACATTGCAGTGTACACGGTTAGAAAAACAACAACAACGAAAACCGCGTGCACCTCTGTGAAAACTAGTTCCGTTAAAAACGTTTCGTTTTCTTTACGCTATCGCTGCACTGGCACTTTCCCTCTCTCTCAAGAGACCCATCACTTCACCACCGTGTACGTTCTTTTTTTAATTTATTGCTTGCCCACTTTGTTACGCTTTTTTTTTTTTTCGTTTTGCGAGAACTCACTCTGTGCTGTATTTTGAAGCGTTGTCGCTGCTTTTCATAATCAAAAGTACGCTACCTCACTTATTCCTTGTAATGTTTCTTCTCTGTTTTTATTTCCTCTAGCTATCGGACGCATTTGCTGTATAACCAAACTTTCTTTACGAGTTACCACTCAATCCACCTCGACTGCTTCGTGTTCTTTCTCTTGTCTTCGTGTTGTCTCAAATATCGTACTTCTACATTCACCAGACAAAACGCTTACGACGCTCTTTTTTTTTCGTCAAAGTAAAGCATGATTCTGTTGTGATGTGGTTCCTTTTCTAAACACATTTTTATTTTCTTCCTCTTCAACCGACGGATTTTTTGTTTTCTTGTTGTACCCACTGAACACCACATGAATGCCGACACGCAGTTTTTTTTTTTTTTTTTTTTTTGCATACGCGACAGAGGTACTGAAATCTATCGTTGCTGCCTTTGCCCCTCACGCGAAACAGAGCTTGGGATCTTTTCCTTTCCTTCGGAGAAAGTTTTTATTTTATTTCTTAAACCTCAGTCTGACCGACGATCTCCTGCATACCTTTTCCCCGTTGGCTCTTGCTCTCCCCCACCCCCGCTTCAACATCCATGCCTTATTTTGGCCACCTTCTTGTTGCTGTTCCAGTTCCCGTCCTCTCTGTCATTTTTTTAAAATCCGTCTTGTGTGTGAAAGTACCTGCTAGCGTTAGTTTTGCGTGCAAAAGAAAAAAAAACAGTAAGGCCAACAAAAGAGAAGGAACATATGATGATGACCAGTACTGCTTGTATTCTGACGGGCGCAACGTAGCCCATGGTGATGGTACGGGTAAGCGCTCGTCATCTTTCACTGAGATCCACTCTTTCTCTCTCTTTTCTGTTGTCACCCCCGTTCTCATGAGGCGTGAGTGTGGCAGTGTGTTAGGGGAAGGACAACGAAAACTGTCATCCAGTGCGGCGGACCGATTGCTTTTGTTTCCTCTCTTGTCTAACTGGGACTTTTGCACAGGACTGCTGTAACGAGGTGGTTGTGTGCAACCGCAAACTGATCATGAATGTTCATCTTCTTCACCTTCCGCTTGCTCTCTTCTTCGTCTCATAAGTAACTCGGGTCTGTCCTCATTCCCTTGCACACGGATAGCGAAAAAAGGAAAGAAAACGCACATACGCACACGCACAGGAGAACATACGTTTCATCACTTCGTCTCCATTCCTACACGAGTGCGGGCAGGCGAAGATGCCCTTGCCTTACCAGGAGGTCTACAACGAAAGAGCCGTCGCCAACCTGGAGCCTTTCAACACGGAGGCGCTATCCTACCTCGATGAGAACTTCAAGGAGCAGGTTACCAGCGCCATGGAGCGCTGCCTTGACGAACGCCCCGAGGACCCCGTCAAGTTTGTCGCTGACGCATTGAAGGAACAATGCCTGCAGCTCGACAACACAGCCGCACAGCCTTCCAAACTCGCCTCAGATAGCTTCAGTATTCACGTGGATGGAGGTATTCTGGTAACAGTGAAATCGGTTCACGATCAGGCAAAGCCACCTCAGTACGTCGCGGGTCTTCCCATCATGCATCTGCAGATGCCGACGCTCTACGACATGCAGAAAGCCCTCGACCTGCTCCGCGAAACCAATGCTGCGGCGACTGACGAGGCGGACGGTGCTCTGCGGTCTCTTCCGTCGGTTGTGGTGATCGTGGAGCCCCCGTCGGCGCCGGCGGAGCTGGTGTTTCTCAAAGGCATCCCATACACCCATGGTCTCACCGAAACCCTCGCACAACGCAGTCGCCGTGGCATGGGCCCTGAAAGCTCTGCCGACAAGGTCACTGTGAGGGAACGGGCACTAGCCTTGTTGAAGAGCGCCATCGGCGAGGATCTGGCCGGACTCACCGATGCCATTCAAGCGACGTTTGCCGCGGAGGGCGGCGGCGGCAACGCGTCTCTTGTGGTGCTGCCAGCGGTACAAACGAGCTACATGGATGTCTATGACCAAATCGACCACGGGTTTCGTCAGGTGACACACCCCAGGCTGCTCGGCACCATCGCAAAGGGGGTGCGTAACGCCCACGGGGAGTCCGATGCGGAACTCCTTGCCTGGAAGCAGCAAGTACCCCCTGTCGTTCTCTTCGCCTCCTTCAACCCAGTCAACGCTCCCCTCACTCTCGCGCGCATCCTGTCTACGTTCGTGCCGTATTACGAGACAACAAAGCTGCGGGAACTGTCTGCGATGCGTGCGGCAAACATGACCCGCGTCCGCAAGTACGACTTGGAGTTCTGCAGCGAATACTGGCGTGCGGTGCACAAGCGCCGTGAGGCCGCCGATGCGGCGATGGTCGGTACTGCGGTAGCGGGCTCGGGGGCGGCTGGCTCTCGCCGTGCTGTGGGCGCCGTGGCGAAGAAGGCAGCAGCAACACGGCCCCCTTCCGCCACGACCGCGGATGAGGTCAAAGCAAGCAACACTACCGTGCCGTCGACCTCGTCTCCGCCACCTCCGGCTGCTGCTGTCGTGGTGCAACAGCAGCGGGCGCGTGAGGCCCGCCGCGAGCGTGAGGACACGGCGTTCCTTGAGGTGGTGCGAGCCCTGGAGGCGATTGCAGCATCCGCGGTGCAGGCGAACTTCCGCGGGCACCGGGCACGTCGGCGGGTGCATACTCTGAAAGAGGAGAAGAAAATGGCTTCTGCAGAGAAATTGGCGCACGGCGACGGAACCTCAAAGAGTCCCACCACGCATGGGAAAGCCGCGACGAAAAGGTCGGCGGTACGCCATGACACGCCCTACCCGGAGGGTGTCCCGCCACTTCTGCGTCTCGTGGCGGAACGTCTCTCCGAGGTGCACGGAGAGCTGTTTGGGAACTACGACGAAGCCCCGAAGCCAGAGCCGCGCCTTCGCCCCATTTTCATTCCACAGCTCCTCGCACCGTCGAACGATGGCAGCGGTGGCACGGAGGAGGGTGGAGTGGTGTGGTCTCGTGAGCTGGCCGCCATCCCCCCTAAACGAGCCTGCGACCGTTTGCCCCACTTCAACCCGCTTCGCCGCGTCCTCGAGTATCATCGGCTTGCTGGCTGTGACATCCTGCATGAGGCGCTCCTGGCGCAAAAGCAACTAGGCGGACTCTCGGCGCTGCAACACCGCGCGTACAATATGCTGAAGTCAGTCGCACTGGACGTCTTGCACGTGGCGCACACGGAGCTCTTCCACCGTGGTCTGCTCTCTGTGGACGCTGCGCGGTTTTCTCACTACGTGCGTCGTCAGCATGCGGTGGCGATGAGTTGGTTCAGCCAACCGCACCGCGTGTCACGGGGAGTGGCCGCTGCGCAGAGAGCTCTGCGGAATCACGCGGAGGGCACTTCCGACAGAGCCGCGGCGTCGGTGGACACCCATGTCCTGGAGCACGAAGGGGTACTGCTATGTGGGACGGGGCCTGTCCAACAAGCCTTCTCCACCGCCTTTCATCAGCAGCGTGCGCAGCAGGGCCGTGGGGCTTCTGTACGAATTGCCGAGAACGTTTATCTGACCGCCACCGCTCAGCCCATGCGCGTCTACGAGGGCGTTGTGGCTGCGGTACGACAGGACCTTCGTCGCCAAATGCACCCTGGCGCAGCCCCGGGGACCACACCCGCTGGAGTCTCTACTCCTGAGGCTCAGTCGGGTTCGGCAACGGAAGTGGACGTTGGCACTTCGACGTCAGTGCTGTGCGGCGATGGGTCTTGTGGGGTCGACGAGGTGATTCTGGTGAACATGTGTCCCCACCCTGTGGCCTACGTGAACGAGACGGCCGTTGTGCTCGCCCCCGTGTCGCCCACACAGACGCTCGCCGGCCGTCCTGCGAGCAACCACGTTGTGCTGCGGATGGAACATCCAGAGAGCGGTATCGCCCACGAGGTGGTTCGCGGCGTCGGCACGGAGGGCGATGCGTTGACGGTGGCGCCGCCAGCCACACCGCAGAATCGGGGAAGCGCAGGTGCGCCAGACAGCTCGGAAAACCCCGTCGCCCCCACGGAAGCCCTGACGTTCTCCGCCAAGGTGAGCTGGAAAAAAGGCTTTTCGCATGTTGTCGATGGCATCGAGTTTCGCCGCCGAAGCCTCTACCGTGCCGCCGATGGCGCGCGATCGACCGAGGATTCCGCGCTGTCGTTGGCGGCCACGTCGGCGCGACGTTTCTCTGTGGATAACAACGATACGGACGATAAGGAGAGTGCAGACACTCATGCGACGTCCATGCGGGACGGCGGCGCCACGATGCGGGCACTTTCAGGCGTGCTCGGCGGCGGCTCTCTGCCGCAGGAGGAGTGCGCCTTCGCCCGGGCCCTGCGCGCCACCTTCTCGGAGCGCGGAGCCCTTGAGATTTTTCAGCCCGCAGAGGCAGGACCGCATTATGTCGCTGCTATGTCAGCCCGCTATCTAGAGCCTAAGCGCGTCTCACTCGCAGACGTATTTGCCGACCATACTGCGTCACTCAAGCAGCAGCAGCACGGCCAAAGGACTCCCCAGCAACCGTCCACGGACTCGCCTCGCGCTGCGGATGTAGTACCACAGAACAGCGTCGAGGGGTGCCCTTCGCACACCCGAAACGCCTCCCCCACGCGCCGTGGCTTCTCCCCCACAACAGAGCCCCAGTCCCCAGGAAGCCCACTGGGCACTCGTGCCGGTGCCCCCCATGAGGAAACGACTCCCCGTACAGCCAAAATGTCACCGGCTGCGAGTGCATGGACGTCAGACCCTCCGCGTGATGCCAGTCCGCTGCGCAGGGCGGCCTCTTCTGTTTCTGGCCGTGCAACGGCAGTCGTTGACCTAGGTGATGTGGTCGTACCGTCCCGGACAGCGTTTCTCAAGCACACATCATTCCTTCAGGACGACCACCTGTCGCTGCGCTACCGACGCATGTGGCTGCCGGCGGGCCTGGCAGGCTTGGCGTGGGTGCAGCGGTTGGACCAGTTTGTCGCCACCATCTTTGCGGACATCAAAGCAGCGAAGCTGTTGGCGCACCAGAGATCCAGCGCGAAGGCGACCGGGGCGGCCAGCACGCTGGACACTAAGGCAGTGGTGCTGATGGCACAACCCGACTGCGCCGAGCAAATTGTCTTTGTTACAGCGGCCATGTTGCTTGCGGATGCTTTGGAGCGCGCCATGAGTGTCCGCCCTCTCTCAGGAGCATTCCTCTCACCGGCGCTCTCAGCAGGACGCCCAATGGGCACTCCCGCTGAGGCAGGGGCTGCTCCGCCAGCAAACGAACAGAGCGGTGGCACTGTAGGGAAGAAGTCACCGCTGAACAAGGAGGACCTTGGGTTTCTTGGCGACTTTGTCGACATGCTGCACAACGCCTTTTGCAAGGCCGGCGTGGATGTGATGGAATGCGTTCAGCAAGTGAACGACGCGCTTGTGACACTCGAAGCACGCTGCAACGCGTCACACTGTCTTTCCGAGGTGCCATCTTCCTGCACTTTCAACATAGCTTCGCTCCTCGCGGACGTGGAGGCCGCCCGTAGCGAACCCGTTGCCGCCCGATGCAAGTCTTTGATCTTGCGTGTGACGCAGCAGGCAGAGCAGCTGTGCTGGCTAATCCTGCTGCAAGTCTTCCTTTCTCAACCTTTCCTCAAACCCGCTCTTGATGCCACACGCGATACACCATTGACATCATTCGGGGCGTTTGCCAGCAGTGTGGACGGTGCGCTGGCGTGGATGGAAGCTATGGACCCGTGGGCGGCCTGTCCGGCGTCGTGCCCGGACCCATACCACGCGCGGTACTCCAACGGTCTCCGTCGCTGGGATGACACCAGCTACATTTGTTTTGGCGCCATCTGAGATGAATAAGAAAAGGGCGTGACAGGCGTGTTCTTCTGGACGCTGCCCCTACTCGTAGTGCACCCTTTGCAACGTACGGGGAACAGTGTACGCCAGCTTGGGAAGGCTCGCTTTGTAAGGCGCTGCTGCGCCTTGGGAGCCATTCTCTTGATTTAGGGGGAAACTCATGTATAGACGTTTGAAGCGTGTTTCGTCCGATTTTACTTTCTTCCGCTTTGGTAGCTACCATCTGCCATCTTCTTCTACTGTTCCACTTGTTGAGTGGTTACGGAAGCTTGTATTGTCTATCCTCTGCTTCCTTTGTTTTTGGTTATCTCATGAGATGTCGAGTTTGGTGGTGTGCGCGCAGTTTGATCCACCTCAACGATTGGACTCTCTCTCCTTTTCTCCCTCCGTTTGATGTAAACTAACATGTTTCAGTCAGAGTAGCAGTTTCACATGTGAAACAAATTCAACATCTTTCTGATCGCACTGCGAAACCGTGTCTAGACCAACGCGTCGTTGCCATGCGGCAACGGAAACAAGGAGATAGTACTTGACGTCCTGACACCACGGCGACTAGCGCTGATGAGCGCTCTCCCACCCGCAGACGGAGACGCTGTACCTCCACCCATGCTTTCCCGTCTTCTGAGGGGCTGCCGCGGGTAACGCTAAGAATGCGCTCAAGAAACCTGTGGGACAGTGTGTGGGGTATCTCCCGGGTTGGAGCGACAAACGTCCAGCAGTACGTGCTCACCCACTCGTCTCCTGGACCCCTCCCCGTTCAAACGCCTTTGCGTGCTCAACCATACTTTTATGTTCTCCCCTCTCCCCACATACCTCCCTCTTTTTCCTTGGTTGGCGAGCGTTACCACCTTTTTGTGAAACCGCTTACGCCTTGCCTGTGGTGAACGTGCTAGTAAAGCAGCACCAACCACAAGCTGTGCGCTGTTGGAAGGTAGTATAGAGTTGACTAAGCTTCTTCGCTTTGGAAGGAAGCCTTCTGCTGTGATTGACACGGCACCAGCGAAATAATCCCAGTACATGCAATGATGCATCGGCTGTCGTCCCGTTCACTGGTGACGCGGTGGTGTTACTCCCTATTCACCAGCCGCCGCAACCTCACGACAGATTCCGCAGCGACGAAGCAACTGACGACAAAAAATGTTCGAAGGCCGAAAATTGCGGCGGAGGTGTGGAAGCGAGAGCGTGCACGTAAACAGCGAGTAAACCGCGGCCGCGACCTCTTTGCCAAAGAAGCCCACGTCAAGGCTACCATGGCGAATGTGTCGAGCGCGCGAGATGTGGTGATGGTCCAGCTGGCAGACCAGATTTTCAGCAAAGGCCACACGCACATTGCGACAGCGACCAATGTATCATTTGTTCCCGATGGCAACCCCGCCACTCCGCTCGTGGCGCTGGCCGGCCGTGGAAGGGTGGGCAAGACGTCGCTCCTGCGATCCTTGTTCCGCTCCCCTGCACAGGTGAGCAAGTCCAACCGGGTGCTTCGTCGCGATGCGGTGAACTATTTCAATGTCGGAGATGTCTTTAATATTGCCGACCTACCTGGCTACGGTGGCACATCCGTGCCGTGGTCGACGGTGCTGCAACACGCCGTCCTGCTGCGCAACTTTGTCCACTTTCAGCCATCCCTCAAGATGCTGTACTACTGCATGGATGTGCACTACAAAAACGGTTTGTACGTGCAGGACATGGACATGCTCAAATTTCTTTCACAGGAGGTTCCTAATTTCACCATTGTCATCACCAAAGGGGATCAGATCAACGACAGCGATCACTCGCACGCCACGATGCGCATGGAGGACGTCCGTCGGGAGCTGGCACATAACGACATCCTGCATCCCGTTCTCGTCACTAGCGCGTATAAAATGGGAGGCCTTGACACACTGCGCTTCGACATGGTCATGAACGCGGTGCACGCGCTGCCCACGGAGCGACTGACCTTTACGGAAGCGAAAAAGCTGTCCGCGCGGCTCTTTTCGCAGAAGGAACTCGGGACAGTGCGCCACTTGGCGATTGCGCCGACACAGCTCGATGACGATGTGCGAGAATGGAAGCTCGAGCTAGCGCAGGAACTGGCCAGCGGCTCTGTGGTTGAGAATGAGGATGGCGACAATATGGGGCACCTTGAGAGAAGTGACGAACACACCTCCCACCTCGATGACGCAGCGCTTGTCAACGAAGCAGACGAGCATCTTCCCGATTCCACGAACGATGAGGCCGCTGTGACAGGCCCAACGGAGTCCGACCTGACAGCGGAGGAGGAGACGCTTCCTTTCCACAGCGATACCGGAGCGTTCGATGTAACGCAACAGGAAGTGGATGAGATCCTGCGACAGGCGACGGTGCCCTCGGTACATGGAGGTGACAACGGCGCTACGACCACTACTACTGCCGCTGCTCCAGAGGCAGGGCGTAGCCTGCCAACGACAGTTCCTGGGCACTTTGACCTCGCCCCTCTCGCCCCCTCGAAGCACATTCCTGTTGTATTCCCCGACGAACCCGATCGCCAAGCTGCATACGTGAGTCTTGTGAAGAAGGCTGAGAACCAAGAGCTTCTCGCCTACGTGCGACAGACCAGCCCATGGCGAAACCCCCTGCATTGGCCTCGCCACGTCATCCCTACAAAACACCCAAAGTCGAATATCATGCGCTGTCCCGAAGATCCCGAGAACCCGTACCTGACCCAAGCGCAGTTCGTAGCGCCGCGCGCGGACATGTGCTTTCGACGCCCCAATGTCGGCTGCCGACGCTCTTCTCAAAAAGGGCGCTATGAACCAGATAAGCCCTTGCAGTACCTGCTGCGTGCCTACACGGTCCCCTACTTCCCTGACATTGTGGACACGAACATGCACCCGGAGCCATGGACGTTTTTGGGAAGTCGGGAGGCCTTCTTTGAAAAGGGTGGTGGCCGGCAGCTCGGAGTGCGGCTGTCGTTGCAGGCGCGCGAGGGGGAGGTGAATGCTCTCTCCAGCAACCCTGCGCCAGAGAATCCGCAGCTGACGGAGGAGGTACGGGCGCTGGAGAGAAAGCGATACGGTGCCCCCATCGCCATGCTGCGGCCTCCGGATCCTGCCGAGGAGGAGGTACCGAAGGCGTTAGCTGAAGGGCAAAAGAAGGAAGGGTAAGGAATGAAGTGACGGTATTGATACAGAAACGTGAAAGGCTCATCTTCTGAGTTCTCTGGTGCCTACTAATTCAAATATGGAAAGCATCTCCACCGCGCAACAACGGGAAAGCGAGACTGCGTGTGCTTCAAATTGTGGTCTTCGAACCATTTTCACAGACGCGAAATCACTGACTAAAAGAAATCACTGAATGCCCGGAAGAATATAACGTTATTTGAATAGTCAGGACAAATAAGTCTAGCAATCGAGGCAGGCTTATCCCTGGGGGACGAACATTCACAGTGTCGTTGCCTTGGTACGTATCCATGCGTTGTCGAAGTCGAAGAAAAAAAAAACCTTGATATAAACTGACCGCATTTGCATACATCAGTTTTCCTGATCTCTTGCGCCATTCATGTCCACCCATCTCTCTGTCTTCTCTGTGCGAACACGACACAAACACCAACCCGTTGTGAGTGAAGGAGGCTGACGAAACCCTCCAGTCTTCATCGTTTCTCTTCATCGTTTCAATAGAGAACGTTGCCATCTCAAGAGCTGCACACAACGAGATAGAACAAAGGCAAAAAGGAAAGTAGTACTGCCAGGGAAAATGGAGGTTGGTAAACTGGAAACTGGGAGCACTAGTGGAGCGGCAGGCACCCCCAAGGGCGGGCAGATCTTCTATTTTATTCTAGACGAGGACTACCCCGACGAACCACGTGACGGCCATCAAAGGTACTTTTACGTAGTCTCCGCCACCTCGTCGTATATCGATGCCTACTGCTTCCTCTGCCACTCACTGTGTCGCCGCGGGCAACGCTCCGCCGCAGCGACACCGCCTGGCTCGCTCTTTTCATCTGGCCGGACGCCGCCGGGGCGCGACCAGCATCTGCACGCGCAACCGCACGCTAGCGCAAGCGGTAGCGGCAGTGTGAATGCGAGCCTGGATGAGGCGCCTGAGCTCGACACGAACAGCACGAAGCTTCGGCAGTGGTACCAGCTGTACGTTCGTGTGTTTGGCGCAACGTCGTACGACGCCTTTGTGCGGCAGGTGAGGGCTGCTCCCGTTGGTGTGGTGGGCCCTACACGTGCAGAGTCTCAAGGTTCTCTTTCGCTTCCTCGCCTCTTCACTGATGAAAATGCCGCTCGTACAGCGCTAGAATGCTATCAGAGGGCGGTGCAAGCGGGCAGTCCTGCTGGATTGCCCTCGGCTGCCGCCCTCACAGCGCGCCAACAGACCAGCTGCACACCAGAGAAGCAGAGCACCCCGAAAACCCACGCAAGAGCACCAGTCGCGAGCGCCCGCCCATCCACGGCCCCAGGGAACACATTTTCTCGTTTTCAACAGCACCAAGAGGCTCAGACACAGCGTCCCGCACCTCCAGCACCTAAACTCTCACCGCAGGCCATGTCCGTTGTCGGCCTGCAGCCGCCCACGAAGGCTACGGAAAGTCACGCCATCCATGATCCTCTCGCAGCGCAACGTCGGTTGCACGTCGCACCAGCGGATTCCGCCTCTACCCCCACGCGTGTAGGACAAGGGCCTTCCCGACTCCCCGTCGCTGCGCAACCACTGCACGGCGAGCCAAAAAAGGAAACCGGTGTGGAGGACCTGCGACGGCGGCTGGAGGAGGTGCAACGAGGGGCGGAGCGAGAGACGAATCGGCTCCGGCAGGACATTATGGATCTGAAGCGAAAGCTCTTTGAGGAGCGTGAGTCACATGACGGTCTGCTGCGTGAGGCGCTCGAAAAAGAACGGACAACGCTACGAGCAGAGAACGAGGCCCTCGCGCAGGCGGAAGTTGCACACATCAAGACAAAGCTAAAATTCGCGGAGCAGGCTAGGGGCGAGCTCGAGGCCTTGCTAGCCAAGGAACGTGAAACGCACCGTGGTCAACAGGAAGCGTGGCGCAAGGAGGTTGCTGCTTTGCAGGAGCAGCTGCAACAGCAAAGCCGTGAGCACGGTGCGCGCCTGCATGCCGTGGTGAAGGAAAACCAAGTTGCTGTTGAAAAACTCGAGTCGCAGGGGATGGCAAAAGAAACGGAGCTCAAAACCCTCTACGAGGAAGCCTTGCAAAAGCGTGATGTGCGGATCGCACAGTTATCGGAGCAGCTGATGAAATCTGAGCAAGGGGCACGTCAGTCTCAGTCTGAGGTGGTAGCAGCACGTGCTCGATGCGAGGAATTGGAGAGCCAGGTAGCGCGTCTACGACGTCAGCTGGACGAAAGACAGGACGATTCACCAGGACCGAGTCACGTCCGACATGGATCCCAAGGCCCCAGAGGGGCAGGATGGGATCGAGAGTACGCACTGATGGAGTGGAATGCCTCACTGCAGCGTGAGCTATCCTTGGCGCATCGCGAGCTGGCAGATGCACATCGTCGTCAGCAGTCGCTGGACAGTTACCGTCAGCCATCATCGCCTTCGCCTAGCCATTATCACGACCCTGTTTTTTCTCAGCAATATCAACGCCTGGAAGCAGCGCACACGAGTCTGCTGCAGGAGAAGAAATCACTGGAGATGGCTCTGAATACTGCGCAAGAAGAAAACACAAAGTTGCAAACGGAGCTGGCCCGCGCGGGTCATCTCATCCAGGCGCTGAAGGAGGGGCTGGAAACTGTACAGAATGAATTACCCGTTTTGCGAAGAGAACTTTATCCAGCGCTTCAGTAAACCTGCGTCAAGGAAACGGAACACCAACAATCCAGTCATCTTGGCATATGGAATGCGGAAGCTCCGTTGACTGGCTGCGTCTCGACATCTCAGAAATGGGCAAAGGGAGACTCCGCGTTCTGCTTGTGATATTTGCTTCCCTTGTGCTCCCGATGGTGTGGTCCTGCCGGAATCGCGGATTAGCTCCCTCTGTTCCGTCCCCTACTTCAACTTGTTGTGCCTGCGCTTTCTGTGCGAGGCACAGGGGCGTTGGGAGGTATTTGTTTTTCTTTTCCACTTGTAACAATTTATAGACGTGTACCACGGAACTTTCTTTTCCTTTCTCTTCCTTTCCCATCTCTGAAGGGTAATCGACACACACGCGGTACCCTCCGCCCTCCATTCCCCCCTAAAAAATATTTACCAGAATCGTACTGCTGTCGTGTTCAACGTTCTTTACTTCAGTGAAGATGTGTAGACGGTGTGATCTCGCACGCTTCTACCGCGCAGTTTTGTTTTATGCTCCATAGATGAAACACATGGGAAGAGAGCCGGAGAGCCGTGGCTTCCCAAAGGATCACAATCACAGTTTTCTTCCACGTCCTCTCCCCTCCGCTGGTTTTTCATACAGGCGCACGTTCACTTGATCAAAGAGAACAAGAATCGTCAAGGTGATTACACATTTTTCCAGACACAGTACGATCTCTTGCTGACTCGCCATGTCTGCACCATCTGAGCCTTCTGCAGCACAAGCGCTGGGGGAAGCTGTCATGCCATCCAGTAAAGAGGTCGGCGTGCAGACCCAGAGGCCTATGCTCGGCGCGCAGCTCCGCATTCACACGTCAGATAGCCCTTCCATCTCGCAAATCCTCGCAGCCACTGTGACGCCAGCCTTGGCTCTGCTCAACGGCATCTGCTACCATCTTTACTGGCGGTATATGTTCATGTCGGAGCAATACATGCTGGTGACGGGCGAAGAGAACAGTGAACCACAGTCCACAGGCGGCGCCCCTGCTGCCTATTTCGGACTCGTGGCCGCCGTGTTTTTCCAGTGGATCGTGAGCCAATACGTTGTACAACTCGCCTTGCGTGCCCTGGTGCATCCCGCCACACCACATGACGCATCCGCAGCCACCCGCCGCGTGCTGGTGTGGTACTGTGTCGCTTGCTTTCCATTTATGACGTGCAATTTTACCCTGTACGGGCAGGGGTACACCCCCACGCTGTCCGCCCGCTCACAGCAGCCGGCGTCCCCTGCGCCACACGTAGAGGCCCCACACGTGGGGCTCTTTGTTGTCACGACAGCGGCCAATACCATCTCCTTTGCCATCAGCGTGAGCTACCTGTGGTGCGATTGGGTAGTTACCTGGTTGGAAAACGGCGTTCGCGAGGCGGCACAGAGGTCCCGCGCAATGTCAAGACCTTCGGCCACATCATCCACAAGAAAGCAGTCGAATGCTCGGACAAAAAGCACAAACGCCACGTCGAAGAGCTCTTCCTTGGATACGAGTGCAAACTCACCTTCCCTTGAATCCTTCACGAGCCATTCGACGGCGAGAGGGACAGCGTGAGGACGCGCGTGAGCTCTCTTTGGGCCTCTGCACTCCGTGACGTGCATTTTTAAAATACAAATGGAGGTCGTCATTGAACGCCGACGATTAGCCCCCACTGCATTTTCCTTCTGTTCTCTTTTTTTTTTTCCACGCACCCCACCCCTCTTGCTACCCACGAGGACATCGTGTAGATTAGAATGAAATCTCGAAAAAGAACATCCAGTGTCTGTCGCTGCATTCGTGCCACCGTAGGTCGATCGGGAGCCCCCCCCCCACCTCTGGTGTGGCAGAGAGAAGGCTAACTTCTCCCTCATCACCTTTTACGTTATGCGAGTCCGCCCCTGAGATCACAACTATCCCATCTGTTCTCCCTGTTTTTATTGCGCTCTGCACGCGTGCATTCTCTGCGAGTTTGCCTTGACGACCTCTGTCCCTTCCCAAGCTCTTTTTGATTCCTTTCCCCATCTTTCACTATCTTCCGTTGGGAAGCTCACCCCTACCAGCATTTGCTGAGACACCTTTACCCCTTTCTACCAAGTCTTACTCTCCTCTCACTTGTCATTTCTTCTCCTACGTTTCACCAAACGAGCACACGCACCACAGTGAAGCGCGCCCTTTGTCTTTCTCAAAAAAACAAATCAACACCGTCCACCAAAACGTCTTTTAAAAAACCACAAACACATTCACACGTTTCCTTTAGAACGATGCCCGCTGAGAGTTATCCTGACGAGCGCGTGGACAAGGTGCTCGGAGAGCTCAAGCCAGTGTTCCGCAAGCAGTTCCACGTGGCCGATGACTCGGACGTGGAATGGATTCTCTTCACCTTCGCGCCCGGCCGCGTTAATTTTATTGGAGAGCACGTGGATTATCTGGGCGGGTGGGTGTGCCCAGCGGCAGTCACAGAGGGCACACATATCTTGGTGGGCCGCGTCAAGCACCTCGAGGCGTCTGACGAAAAACCCAAGCTCCGCTTCTATGCCACCTACAATGACAAGCATTTTGAAATGGACAGCATTAAGAGCGGCAACGATCACTGCAAGGACTGGAAGACGTATGTGCGTGGTGCTGTCACACTGCGGCTTGAAGAGCTCGGCCTCGACGTCAACTCGGCAGCCCTGGGCGGTGGCCTGTGCTTTGTCTTGCACAGTACACTGGCCATGGGTGCTGGTATGAGCGCGTCGGCCGCCTTCAGCGTTGGTCTTGTCCACACCGTTGACGCCGTCGCGACACAGACGTACGCCAAGGAGATCCCCGCAACCCCCGGCCGTCAGTACGCAATTCTTCCTCGTCTGGACGGCGAGCGGCTCGTGCACCTGGCGAAGCAGGCGCGCCGCATTGAAATTGAGTTCTGCGGCGTCAATGTCGGCATCATGGACCAGTTTGCCTCGGCCCTCTCCGAGGACAGCAAGTTCATGTTTCTGGACTGCCTCTCCTGCGAGTACGAGACCTTTTCCTTGGAGCCCCTTCTCAGGGAGGATCACTGCTTCCTTCTTATCGACTCCATGAACAAGCATGAGCTCGCAGGTGGTAACGCAGGCGTGTACAACCAGGTCCGCAAGGATCAGGAGGAGGCAGAGCGCAAGATCACCGAACACGTCTTCAAGGGAAAGAAGACGTTCACCTTCTCCGCCTTTGTCCGCGATCTCGCCCAATTCAACGGCGATGGCCACAACTTCACGGAGGAAAACCGTCTTGCCATCATGGAGGAGGTGAAGCCCCACCTCACCCAAGGAGAGTACGAGCGCGGGTGCTACCAGCTCACGGAGCAGGAGCGCACACTCGCCTTTAAGAAGCTGAACGATGGCAGCATGCCAGAGCTCAGCCAGGCAGAGCGCCTGAAGCGCGTGGGTGACTTGATCAACAAGACGCACGAGGGGCTGCGTGACTGGCTCAGGGTGTCCACCGATGAGCTGGACTTTATTCAGGCCACCGTCAACGAGGATCCGGAGGTGCTGGGAGGCCGTGTCATGGGCGCTGGTTTTGGCGGCTGCGTGATTGTGCTCCTTAAGAAGTCAGCACAGGAGCGCGTCTTATCAACGGTGCGCGCACGCTTCCAGGAGAAGTTCAAGGTGGTGAATGCCGCCTACCCAGTGGCGCATCTCGGGTCCGGTGTCTTCTCTATTTCCCTCAAGCAATAATGGCACACCACACGTACACATGTGACGCGTGCGAAGGCACAGACCCCCTTTCCCCTTTTTATTTTTCCCCGAAGGACTGCGGCCCCTGCTCCCTTTTCCAGCGGCATCTGACCTTTGTACGTCTACCTTCCTTTCTATGCAAACGTTGGCAATCATCTGGGCGACAGAGGTATTGTCAAATCCGGGGTAAACAAGAAACCGCAATGAAGTGAATCGCAGGCGGTGCACCGGCCCCGGTGCGTTCTTCTGCACGCCATGGTTTCAAATCCCGTTCTCGCGTCAGTAATTTTTTTAAATTTTTTTCGCTGAAAAACACGACTAGCCGCTGCGATTCAATCTACAAAAGTTAACTTTTATCGAATTACGAAAACAAGTTTTTTTTTTCCTTTCTCCCCACTGTTTCCGTTCAACGAGCGATCTTGGACGTATTGGTGGGTTTGCCAGACATTCTTCTCCCTCGCATAAAGTGGAGCCACACCTTCAAAACTTGAAAATGCATCAAAACTCTCTGTCTTTCTCCTTCGCGGTGCCATCTCCCCATTGTCTGCAAAGGGATGGCCTATGCGATTTGAGAAGCCTTTCATATCTCTCTTTTCTCTTTTTTTTTTTGTATTCTGCCTAACTTTCATCCTGCATTCGTTTCTCACCTGTTTGCCCTTGTGCGTCGACGGAGAAGGAAGGACAGCCCAAATCCGAGTTAGACGCGGTGTTGTGTTTCTGGACGACGACGACGAATCACTCTGGGGAGAAAATGACTGAAAGATCCCTTATCAAAAGCCGGTATAGTAGTAGCTCGATATCATGGTTGTTTCTGAACTGTGTAAGCCTGGTCATATCGTCGTTAAGGTGAGGGTCCTCTACCGTACAGATATGTATTTCTTTAGAGGCCAGCGAATGCAAGAGGCGAGGTGTGTGTTTGTCGATGTTCAGGTATAAAATGTCGTTTCGCTGCGCGCACGAAGCCTTCCTTTCGGCTTCATGCATAATGAACAGGAAAGAGTGCCGATATCCAATATGCACTTCTTTTCCGCCGTGTCTTTGCTTTCTAGTCATTATCACATATTTCCGGTATAGGAGGAAGGAAATCACTGGCAGTTATTACCTGCTCACTTGGTGGACTGTCTTACTCAATTTGTTTTTGTTTTCTGCGATCTCCTCCCTTCTCTCCTATTCTCAACCAGAATCGTTCGTCTCATTATTTTTTTTCGCTTCTGATCAAAAGTTACATGCATTTTTATATTTGAAAACCAAATTGTTTCATCCACACGGGCTCCGCACGTTTTCCTTTTTCCTTTTTGTTACTGCCAGCGTCAGAGCGAAATTTCTTTTACAATTATTATCTGCACAAGTTCACACGCTCTTCAGGCTATTGAGGTCGCCAGCCTCGGTGGTCTCCTGTCCATCCGTTTGGAAATCGGTAGACGTGTAGGATCCTTGGGCGCCTTTGGCGTATCCGCTCACCCTTTGTCTTCCGTTTTTTAAGTGTTAGCGAACACTACTTTTTCTTTTTGGCTGCGCAGTCAGAACCTCCACGACGTAGCGCACTGGCACCATGTCCGCATCGTCGTCGCTTTTTCTCTCCTCGCTCTCTATCGAACGATGCTCGTCCCACCAGTTCACCCGCCACGATCTGCTGCGTGCCGAGGACGCCCTTCAGCCCGTGCTGCTCGCAAACCTTTTTGACTGCTTTCCGCAATGGCAGTCTGTCTCACGCGACATCGCCGCGTCCTTGTGTGCGAGGGAAGGTGCCGACGGCGGGGAAAGCGCCACCTACGTGTACGCCGAGTGCAGCGCCAACGATGGGTGTGCGGGACTCGCAACGCCACGCTACTACGGCGGCGAGCGATTTCTTAGCTATGAGGACAGTCCAGGTTCGCAGCTCGCGTCTCCAGCTTCGGCCTCGCTGAACTCTGCCGCGTCGCAGGCAGCCCGCTTGTCCTCCCGCTCTCACCCGCAAGCCTCAGAGGCACCTTCTCACCAAGAAACGGACGCCAACCTGCCGTCGCCGACTGAGCGCGGAGAAGCTGGCCTGTCATCTGACACGGTGCCACCTCGATCAGGGACACGCACCTATGGGGCCGCTGCTGGGGCACGCAGGCCTGAGACGTGGGGAAGCCCAAACATCGCCACCACCCCAAGCACCGTGACGGAAAGCGCCGGCGGTGCGCCGCTGTTCAGCGAGGTGGGCGGTATTGACATCATTGATGACGAGGGGTTCCTACGAAACAGTCTACTGTCGCTGCGTGTCGCCGCGCTACAGTCACGGAAGGCGCATCAGAAGAAGGCACAACAGCAGCAGCAGCAGGAGCACTTGACAGCCTCACGAGAGAGCGCAACCGCAACGCGCCGTCGGCGTTCCGTGAGCGCTCGTGCCTACACGACCGTCCCTCAAGGATTCCTTGCCACCACGCGCTCGGTCTCACCGGACACAGTGTCCACAGGAAGTTTCTCCATGGAGGGCTATCCAGACATGACGCGACGCCCGTCTGCAATGGCGCCAGATCTCATCAAGGCACGCGTCCGGCGTAACAAGCTGCCTTTGTTGTCGCTGCGCGATGCACAGCAGGTCTTGCGTGATCGCATGGGCTTTCTCAAGTGCAGTGAGTCCCGTTCGGTGGGCAGCAGGGATGGCGCACTAGATTTGGGCCACTTGCAGCCAAGTGCTGCGGAGGTTGGTGAAAACGTGTGCGAAGAGACGGTCCAACAGGACGATCCTCGCTCCCATGAAGACACCCATGTGAAGGAGGCTGGCGTTGAAGAGACACGGAAGGACGTTTGCTTTCCCAGCGGTGTCACCCCCACTGTGTCTGGAGAGGGAAACGCTTCTGATTCTGTCGTAAACGCATCGTTCTCCGCCTCAAACGTGGCCTTGAGGGAGTCTGCCTTTCTCCTTCGCGATGCTCTTCGGAATGAAGCAGGTGCTCTCTACGTAAAGGCCCCTCTTGCTTCCATGCCAGAGCTGCTGGGTACGCTTCAACTGCCAGCGCTGACATGTTCAGACTCAACCGATTTACATCCCCATGCCACCAGTGGAGCGACGGCCGCGAGCAGCCACGATGATCAGAGCAATGCGCATAAGCAGTGGAACACCTCCGCCCGTCATGAAGAAGAAGCCCAATACGCTGCGTCGTCTTCTGCAAGCGCGCTAAATGCCCTTCTCCGCATGTCCGACGATGCGCATGGTCTGTTCTCCTCGCAGAACTTTTTTGCAGGAATCGACCAAACGACCGAAACCAACTCGGCTGCCACCGCAACAGCAACAGCAGCAACAGCAGCAGCAGCGCACGGAGCCAAAAGCCTCCCTCCCTTCCAACGCTGCCTACCTGTGAACGTGGCGGTGCCGTCTCCTCTTGTGTTGAAGCCTGGCGCGTACTGTGCATTTATACTGCTGGCGGAAGAAGGAGCTGGTACGCGAGCGCACGTGAATGTGAATGGGAGTCACGCTTGGCATGTGCTGCTCAGTGGTCGCAAGCAATGGCGCATGGTGCACCCGCTGGATAAACATCTTGTCACGGATGACAAGACGGGGAAGCTGGCGGATCTCTTTCAGCCCGACCCGGCCGCGTTCCCCCACATTCGACACGCCCGTGTCTATGCCTTTGTTCAGGAGGCAGGGGAGGCTGTGTTCGTTCCCGCCGATGCCGTGCATGAGGAAAGGACCATCTCCCCACTGGATAACACAAGTCAGACGGAGATGAAAGAAACGGAAGCGTGGACGGGCTCCGTGGCACTTTTAATGGATTTTATGGATGCCTCGTGCTACATGTCGTTCCTCAAGCACACGCGCGCGAACGCCATCTTGCAGTCCCCGTGCAACACGGAGTCCCTCCTGCCCGAGGTGATGCACATCACCACCGTAGACCTCGTCCTCTTCGACAACAATGTGTACCCATCCTTCCGTGGGAAGCACCGAGCGTATCGGCCAGAAGACAAGGTTGACGCGCTCGTGCTGCGTGGCATGTCGGAATTTTCACAGGTTCGCATGCCGTGCAGCGAACTCGGTGCGCGGCTCGAGCTCGAGGCCTTGCAGTCATGCTTCAGTTTCCTAGGCGAGGCCATGCTGAACGAGTATGACCCGCCCAGGTACGTGGTGGGTGTTCCCAAAGGCTACCTTGTCTCGGGCAGCGACCATCGTCTCATCCTTTACTACTTCGTGGAGCCCTTCTCCCTGAAGGAGATTCGCGAATGCCTGCAGCATCATTACATTCAGCAGCGCCGACACCGCCGATTCCAATACTACGAATGCAAGGACGTCACGATGCCTGCCATTCGACTGTTCCGCTCCACCATCTCTCATCAAGGACGCATTCCCAATTACGTGCCGCTTTCTGTGCTCTTCAACCAAATATGGCCGTTTGAGCGCGACCTGTGCCGCAAGATGGTGAGTCTGCCGCACATTATCCTCGACAAGACGTACCACCCACTAGGCTTCATACGCCCGGGCTCGGTGTGGCATTACTCCCGTTTTGATGTGCAGGGGAAGCCGGCGGCGCTGACTTCCGCAGACGAAACGGCGAAGGAGGGAGGTTCATTGTCCACGCTAAGCAACAAGCAATTCGCGGAGGTCGCGGAAGAGGAGACTGAAGGCGGCGTAGTCTCTTCGTTTGGGCATATCATGACGGAGCGCGAGTCGCTCGAGGACCAGCCCGGTGGCGGCTGGTGTCGCACCTTCCTCTTCTACTGTAGCCCTCTGCTCGACACACCCGTCGCCCTCCACCCTGTGCAGACAGACAGTACCCTCCAGACCGCCGAGGCCGTGGCCGAATCCTCTGACTCTGGCGTCGATGAGACCCGTGACAGGGGCAGCGATCCACCGTTCCTGGGGGACGCGTCCGTGAGCGACGCCAACACAGACGCAACGGCACCGTCGCCACCTTCACCCCAACACGCCCCCAAGACCTGCAAGCGCAGCACACCAAAGTTCTCCCCGCGCATTTTGGAGTTCGCCTGGAATGCCAATCGTCTCGAGGAGTACGGCCTGGTGAGCTTGCTCGAGTTTGACACCAACGCAATCGCAGAAATGAAGCGCAAGATTCTCACGGACCCATCCTTTGAGCGGTTTGAATCTTTTGTTCAGAACCATTGCCTGCGCGCCATCAACCACACGGAAGAGACGAACATTGAGAAGGTCATGTCCGTTGTCCTGTGGTTCATGTGCCGCCCCGGCGTCGTGGGCTTTACCTTTGGCGCCGTCCACGGCATCGACCCGGAAGGCGGCGACGAAGCTGAAGCAACCACCACCACCGCGGCGATGGTCGAAAGTGAGGTTGACTTGGGAGGCGCGGACGGCAGCACGGAGCAGCGCCGCACTGTACTTGCACGACGGCACAACCAGGCGATGGGTGCGCGACGAGGCCTCCTCTCCCGCGCGAGCACCACCACGTTTGACCAAGTGGACGGGAACAGCAGCCCAGCGCCGAGTTATCGGGCCAGTGTGGTGGCCTCCCCCACAGATGTGACCAGCGGCGCCGGGATCGGCTTCCACAGCGACGCCGCCGTGGATGAGGGCAACGGGCTCGCCATCATTGATCAGTGGGATACCGTCTGCCTCACGGCCACCGCCGCCTCGGCGTTCCTATCGTGCGTCCGCTGCTCCAGCTACGCCAGCATCGCCACCCGCTTGTGCAACTGGCTGTGCGACAGGCCAGAGGAGGCTGGGCCCGATCGCGAGCGCAGCCTCTTTGAGGACATGGAGGACGTCATTTGCCATGGCGATGCGGAGGAGCAGGCGGTCGTGTACGAAGTGATGAAAATTAAGCGTCGGAGCTTGCTGCAGAGGGACAAGGCCATTCACGAGCTTGGCTCAGCGGCTGACGCTCCTTCGGCCCACGTTGCCTCCCAACCAATGTGTGTCCGCCACCCTGAAACGTGTGGCTTCGTTAATGCAGAAAAGCTGCAGCGCGCTTGGTCCTTCTATCACCGCGTTGAGACGGCATGCGCGTCGAGTGAGGGTTGTTAGCGCTACCCGCTTTGCGCTCGGTTGCGACCACAAAGCTGAGTAACGGTTCTGCGGTTGTCCAGATAATGTTTTTTTTTTTAAAGTCCTTGTGCGAAGCCGCTGTTCACTCCTTGCACATGTTTGCCAGTGAGGGATCGGCTACGTAGATGGACGCTTGTCTGTGTAGGCACGCTAAGCGGGTTATCCAGTTCTCGTTAACATCTCTCTGTGCACGCGCGAGAAACCACAACGGCGATCAAGACGATAACATCATATACTTTTTTTTGTCATGTCCGCAATGAGGGCAGCCAGAGGAATGCGGGAAGCCGGCAGTCATTCAGCTGCACAATCACGACGACTATGATTTCCGATTGTATCGTCGTGGTCACATTTCTCCTTGTGTAGAGCACTTTCCATGCTGATCAAGACGCAAGACTTGAAGTCGCGATGACTGTTCACGTACACACGCAAGCAGGCTCACTTTCTCCTCTTACTCCTTTATCTCTCCGTTTCCCTTTACTTTCCGATTCCATGTGATCCGTCACCACACACCGTTACAGTTCTTACCCAGTCACTCTCTCCCTCGCGTTCTCTGTAGTCCTTTTCGTTCCGCAAACTCCGTCTTTCTTCCTTTTTGCCTTTGCGTGGTTTTCCCCTGTTAATACACACGCATTCGTCTCTCTTCCTCTTCACGGTTTACCGCAAAACTCAACTGTTGTCTACCAGGCACCCTTTCCTCCCCCGTTGACACACATCGCTTCTTTCTTTCAAAGCAGACAAGAAAACATGTTCCGTCGCGCCACTGTTCCGCTCATGCGCCGCACCACCGCCGCCCTCAGCGGTAGCCAACTGGATGTTCCCACGCCCGTGACCCTCCTCACCGACGACGAGAAGATGCTTGTCGAGACGGTGCGCAAGTTCAGCCTGGAGCATGTGGCTCCGCGCTCCGCCAAGATGGATAAGGAGGGCAAGATGGACCCCACCATCTACAAGGAGGCCTTCAACGCTGGTCTCATGGGCATTGAAACGCCGGCGAAGTACTCTGGCACGGAGATGGGCTTCTTTGGCAGCATCCTGGCGATTGAGGAGATCGCCCGCCACGACCCTGCCGTCTCTGTTGTGGTCGACGTCCAGAACACCCTCGTGAACAACATCTTTTTCGCTCACGCCAACGAGGCACAAAAGCAAAAGTATCTCACCAAGCTCGCCACCAACACCCTCGGCTGCTTCTGCTTGACCGAGGCCACCAGCGGCAGCGACGCGTTCGCGCTCAAGACCAAGGCGGAAAAGAAGGGCAACAAGTGGGTGATCAACGGCTCCAAGCTGTACATTACCAACGGTGGCGACGCCGGGATTTTCCTGGTGATGGCCAACACCGACTTCTCCAAGGGGTACAAGGGCATCACCTGCTTTGTCGTCGACAAGTCTGAGACCGAGGGCGTCAAGGTGGTCCGTACCGAGGACAAGCTGGGCATCCGTGCCAGCTCCACGGCCGAGCTGGCCTTTGAAAACGTTGAGGTGCCGGAGGAGAACGTGATTGGTGAGGTTGGCAAGGGCTACAAGATTGCCATTAACTGCTTGAACGAGGGCCGCATTGGTATCGCGGCGCAGATGATCGGTATTGCGCAGGGCGCCATGGATAAAGTGATGCCGTACCTCTTCCAGCGCAAGCAGTTTGGCCAGCACGTTGGGGACTTCCAGGGGATGCAGATGCAGTACGCCGAGTGCGCCACAGAGCTGCATGCGGCTCGTCTCCTGGCCTACAACGCGGCGCGCAAGAAGATGGCTGGTGAAAACTTCATCCAGGACGCGGCCATGGCCAAGTACTTTGGGTCTGTCGTCGCCGAGCGCACGGCCAGCCGCGCGGTAGAGTGGGCTGGTGGTATCGGCTTCATCAAGGACTTTGGTGTGGAGCGCTTCTACCGTGACGCCAAGATTGGCGCCATCTACGAAGGCACCTCCATCATCCAGCTGCAGACGATTGCCAAGATCATCAAGGCTCAGTACGATAAGAACTGAAGCCACACGCGTGTAGATGGAAAAGAGGAAAGTAAAAGAAAAAGTAAAGCAAATACACGAACAAAGTGAATTTTTTAAAGTATGTGCGTCTTCAGTGATTTCTTTGTCTTTTCTGGTTTTACTGGTGGAGTCGCTTTCTAATTCGATATTTAATTATGTTCCAATGCGACTTACAGATGGAGAGTCCATTTAGCACTTGCAGCACATGTACTTGACGTGTGTTTCTCTTTTTCTCTTCCTCAAGTCAAGCGATGCTGCAGCCACTCGGCCTGTATTCTCTCTCGTTGTATTCGAGGAGAAACAGCCACTCATCTGTCTCTAGTGGAGTTGCTGTACGTTTTTTTTTTTTTCGTGAACGTCTCTTTTATGTTTGTTGCGCTGTAGTTCTTTACCAAGAGAAAAAAAAACGAGTCCCTCTGTGTGTTTCTGTGTTTCCACCCCGTGGTTTAGCTTTTGTGGAACTGTCGTTTCTTTCTTCATGATCAGAATTGGACTGGGGGCTTGTCTGGACAGCATCCAACGCCGCTCTCCACGACTTGCCAGCGTAAGCACCCTTAGTTTTGTCCTACCGGGCTCGTCAGCACGCCCATTTTTGTCTAGTCCCACGCTGAATTCTTCTTTTTTTCTAAAAAAAAAACTTTCTTGTGCCAAGCAAAACGCACAGCCACCAAAACCACAATCCTTTGCGGTTTTCGCTTCATTTTTTTTTTTTTTTGACCTTTTCATTCTACCTCGCGTCCTACCTGTTTTATGTCTGAAACATTCAGCATGGAAAGAGGAAACTTCCGTTCCTGATGATAAAGCAGAAAGTAAACCAGGTAAGGAACGGGTGGGGGAAGCCCAGTCCACTGCCATCCGTGTCGTTCGGACTTCACTGTGGGCAGTAAGAGCGAGACAGAGATAGACAATGCGGCGGGCGTTTCGGTTTTCTCTTCAGACGGACGCCAAAAGATTGTTCTCGATCGTGCCCCATCAGCTGTATGCTGCTGCTCGGGTCCGCTCTTCGTTCTTTCCCTTTTCGTTTTTTTTCTCCCTTTCCTTTTCCACAGTTAACGCAGTCTCCTTCCTCTAACGACGCTTCCTCCCCATTGGGGATCTTTCGTCGTTGTTCATTTCGAACATTTCACAAAACAAGAATCGTATCCAACAACATGATAGCTTCTCGCTGACCTTCCCCCTCCAGGAGGTGGCGCGTGGAGGGGGGCCTAGGGTGCACACAGGATGGTGGCGTCGTCGGACACCTTCACGTCCCCGATGAACCGCACCCCCCATGAACTGCATCGTTGCGCTTTTGAAGGCAGATGTGACGTGCGAAATAGTGTTCGAATTCTTCCGTGCGTGCACCGCTTTGTGTGCCACAGGTGACACCGAGGATGCTTGCAAACCACTTGAGGAGTCCACAACCCAACGGAAAGAGGGACCTTGGAAAAGAAGAAGGAACATGGCTCTTGCCATTTGTCTCTCCCATAAATATACATCTGCTCTCCTTTCCGCATCCTTCCGCTGCTGCCTAACTCTTACCTCGTACATTGTAGAGTATTTATCATTGGTCACTAGCCGGTTTTTCCGTTGGAAAACTCGTTTGTGCGTGCGTGTTTGCGTTGTTCTTGTGTTTTTGTTGCGGTTGCAAGAGTCTCAACGGAGCAACCACGCCCTCGCGGCGGTAACCTATTCTTATTTTTCGTCGTTGTTCCTAACTCTTCTCCCTCCCACGCCCCAAAAAGAAGGAAAAGAATCATACACCCTTCACTATTATCACTCCATTTCAACATTTCTTAGCTCGTAGAGTATTAGATCGTTTCCCTCCGTCGTTTAAAGTGTCTTATTCTTTTCTTCACACTCCACTACTTCCTACTTTTTGTTTCTTTGTGGATTTGGTGGTCACTGCTGGCTATTCATCCTTGTCGTCTTTTTGTTCTGAGCAAACCCTTATTCATCCATTGTACACACGTGACTCAGTGAACGTGCTACTACCGCGTCGCCGCCTTTTTTAAAATCAAACATATATTATAGAACGTGGACGCGACTTCCATTGCACCCGAAAAGAAGGTCTTCATTACCTTCGCTTCGTTCGTGTTCTCAGGCGACGTTACTGGACCACCACCGACGTGAAATTCACATTGGTATGATTCTCATCTTCAACGTTACGGATCCCAACGGGGTGGAGCGTCGGCTAAGTGCGGTGTGTGCTCCTTCCACCACCGCCGCAGGTGCCATTAATCTTTTCCGAACTCGTGTGGGCGTCCCAAACACCGTGAAGGTGGAGCTTCAGTTGGAGAACCATATCCCTATCCGGCACCAGACCGCGCCCTTGACAAGCCTCCGAAAGCAGCGCGGTGGTGTCGCGCATGTGCTTCAAATCAATCTGTGGGTGCTCCTGAGTGGGCCCTCCGAGGCCATGGCAAGCGTGGACTTGACGAAAATCGAAGTTGCCCGCGAGGAAGAGGAGGAAGACGCCGTCGAACCGGTAGCAGGGATGGGTGCGGAGGACAGCGCCGGCACTGCCGAGGAAGCGCTGGAAGAGATGGGGCCTAGCTGGACAGCTCGCGGAGAGCGCAAGTTTGTGTACCCCGCCGTTGGCCACGTGCAGACGCAGCCTGGGGTACCCTCAGGGGGTGCAGCACCGCGCATCATCAAGGAACGGAGTCCATCTGCAGCTGGTCGCGCGGATGGAGAAAATGAAACCGTGACGATGCCTCTGACGGCACGGCGAGCAGCACCGGCGGTGTCAGTGCGTATTGCACGGCCCGGGCCCCTGACAGCGCGGGGACCTCGCCCAACTTCGTCTAGTCTTTATTCCAGTGGCGCCAGCCCGTCTGTAGCGGCGGCGGCGAGGCGCTCGTCGCTGTCTCCTTCCGGGACGGGGACCGTCGCCCCTGGGGAGCGAATCCGGAAGAGCAACCCACACGCGACTGGGGCAACAAAGGATAGCGTAGCCCCCGTGACAGCCAGTGCACAGACAGAGCCCAAAGAACCTGTAGAGACGGCGCCTGACGCCAAGAGTCCCGCATACCAGCCGCCTCCTCTGTCAGAGCGTGGCCACACGGTGCGGCGGGACTGCAAGCTGGCGCAGATCATGATCCGGGAGTACCCCAAACTGCTGGACCCAAGTGACACAAAGCAAATGGTCGCCGTCGTAAAGGAGGATGACCGACTACGCGCCATGTCCTTCGATCCGGAGCTGCAGGTGTCCTCCGCTCTGGACGGTGTCTCCGATTCGGACTACTCGCGCTACCTCTCTACGGGCCTGGTGCACGGCATTGAGGTGCGCACTGGCACTCTGGGACACCGGATCGCCCTTTATGGTGCCATGAACTCGCTGAAGCACAGCTGCCGCCCAAATGCGACGGTGCACCTGGATTTCTTCACACAGCCCAACTCTGCGAGCTGTCGGTGTGCAGTCGTAGAAGGGTTGAAGAAGGGTGATGAAATCACGTACCTGTATCGACATGCAGACTCACAAGCCTTCATGCTCCTGTCACGCGAGCGGAGGCAGAACTTGTTGAAGAAGCGCTACTTCTTCGACTGCCAGTGTGTCCGATGTGAGGCCGCCTTGCGTCAGAGGAGGGGAAAGAATGATTCCTCACAGAAGGCGTCGGAAAGCGACTCGAAAGAAAAAGAGGAAACCGACGACACTTTCTGCAACAAGGTCGTCACGAGCTCCCCACCCATGCCGCAGTCCTCGATCGACGCCGAGGCCTCCTTGACCGGGTGCTTCTTCACAGACTCCTCTTATGACACGGACCCGGAAAAGCAAGCCGCCATCTCTGCAGAAATGAAGAGCGACTATGACGCCTTGCAGATTATGAGCGACGACGGCCTCGACATAACCCTCACCGTCCCAGGAAATGTTCCTCCGACGGTCCGCACGAAGCAGCTCAACAAGTTGCTCCATTTTCTCCGTAAGTACGCCAGCGCCGAGTCCGTGCTTCGGCTGCACGAGCACCACTGGCGTGTGAATCTGGTGCGGCTCGCGTACATCCAGGAAACCGTTCGACTCTGCGCGATGAAAGGGGTGACGCCTGAAGCACGCCGCCGCGACCCTGAGAGCAAGAAGCTCTTCACGCCAACCCGCACCGTGTATGACCTGTGCCTCAAGCAGCTTGCCGTGGAGGGTCTGTTCATTCCGGCAGGCAACCCCCACCGCCTCACCACGTACGAATCGTTTCAGTACCTGGTGAGCATCCTCCCCCCAACCCTTGCAGGGGCTGTCATGAAGCAAGCGAACACGGCCACGCGTGTGAACTGGCGTGAGCTGCAGGAGACTAAGGAGGCGTGGGGTTTGCTAAAACGCCTGAACGCTGCACCGGCGGTAGTGGCAACGGCCTCAAAAGCTTCAGCCGCCGCCACGGGCACCGTCGCGTCATCGCACCCATCCCCCGCCACCCATCCTTCGAGTGCCCTTTCCCCGAGCCAACCCGTGCGTCGCTATGTGAATCCTAGCCGAGTGGCCACCGCGGCCTCTCCGCCTCCCGTCACACCGAGCAACCAACCGCCGATTGTGTCAACGCCACTCATAAAGCGGCCGGTGGCGCGTGCAGCGGTGGAAAAGGAGCCAACGGCTACGAAATAAAGACACAGAGGAGATGCCCTCTTTTTTTTTTTTTGCTTTTGCTTTGCATTCGCTCCCTGATGGCATCCCAAAATATGTGCATTACATCCGTTGTTCCTGTCGTTCTGCTGTTTTTTTGTGACGTTCCTGGCCTTCTTTTCGAAAGCTTGAAGCGGTACTCTGTCACACACGATGCTTCAACACCTCCCCCGCCCCCCTGTCTACGAACCAATCGTCGTTCGATGTGGTTGTGTGCGTCTGGGCACTGATCCCCCTGTTCTGACTTCTTTGTGTCTCATGTCTTGTGTGTGACAATTCACAGGAAAGGCAATTGAATGTCGGTCTTCTGTGAGGGAGAACAAACGTCCAAAGCCCAAGTTGCCCATGGTGATTGAAAATGTGAAAGACAAAGATTAGGGTTCCTCGGCATAGCGTGCTACAGCAACAGCCAGTCCACCCCATCGCTGATGACGTGATGTCATCACAAGGTAAAGAGCTGGATGGCCGTATTTCCTCTTAACAGAAATCACAACATACATCAAAAATACCGTAAAAAGGAAAGCGAGGGAAGTACCGCATGTAGTACAGAACCTGTCACATGCCATCGACAGCATTCACTTGAGGTAATGAGCGAATAAGAGCCCATAATAGGTGTGCACTGACCTCTCTTGTTCTGTCCGAGGCGGCGTGTCGTTGTTTAGGATCGGTGGTACTACAGCAGCCTGCGAGACATCGGTCCTACGAAGCACCCGTTGCCTTCTACAGTATTGTAAAGCACCTGTGTTGCACAGCGCGAGCGTCGCGGTGAGTCTCTGCTGCATAAATGGACACGTGCGAGACCTCGGTGCTCAATAGCTGGACGACTGTCTTCTATGACCTCGTAAACATCTTCTTGCGGTGGCGGCATCACGTACCACACACCCCGTGACGTAGTGCTTTTTGTGTTTGTGTTGGTACTTCTTCGCATCTGACTTTTCTTAGAAGGTTGTTTTTCTTCGCGCTCCTTCGTCATCCGGTGCGCGTGTTGCTTTACAAAAAAAAAAAAAGAGCGGTACACTGCTCTGCAAATCCTGTTGTCCGTGGATTTCTTTTTCCACGCGAACAATCCATTCCTTCTTTTCCGTGAGCTCTGCACTTTGTCATAAGGAGATATATCCACCGTATAGGAACATCCTTGTTAACTTGCATTAGACGTCACTGTGCCTCACAGCCCCTGAAGACATACCGAGGAAAGAAAAAATGGCCACGCGTGATCGCACCAATGAGTTCCTGCAGTATCGTGCGACGCGACCACGGCGACCGGAGACGGAACAGCTCCTCGCGGAGGAGCAAGAGATGCATCGCACGTATGTGATGCCACTCTGGGTGGAAAAGATGAACGATGTCTGCGGTATCGAAAAGAAAATTCAAAACCAAATGGAGAACCTGGAGCGCATGCGCAAAGATCACCTGAAAGTGGAGTTCAGCACCACTCGTGACGAGGGCGAGGAAGAGGCCGAGATTGACCACACACAGGATGTGATTGACTCCCTGTTTAAGCAAGGGGAGAAGGCCATCAAGGAGGTCGATAGCGCCTTCAAGAGCGACCTACCAGACGGAGGCACGGACGCGGAACTATCCATTCTGCGCAACGTGTGCATGTGTCTCGTCAATGAGCTCAACCAGATCAGCAAGGTGTACCGTGAGAGCCAGCGGCGCTACATGATGGACGTCAAGAAGCAGCAGGCGGTGTCCAATCGGTGGGCAGGCGGCGACCGCCAGAAGGCCGTGGAGCAGCAGCTGCAGAACGAGGCCCTCATGGATCAGTACTTGCAAAAAGGCATGACCCAGGAGCAGATCGAGACAATCATGCTGAACCAACAGATGGCGGACGAACGCGTGAAGGAGTTTGAGCGGATCTACACCTCCATCAAGTCTCTCCATGAGATGTTCAAGGACCTGAATGCGCTGGTTATTGAGCAAGGAGCTGTGCTCGACCGAATTGACTACAACATGACGGTCACCCATCCGCGCGTGCAGAAAGCAAGAACGGAGCTAGAGAAGGCGGCCAAATATCAATCGGCTGGTACTTTCAAGCTGTGCGTGTTGTTTATGGTGGTTCTCATTATCGGCCTTGCCATCGCCCTCTTCTTCCGCGCGGTGCTGTGAGAGGAAGAGAGAAAAAGAACAGGCGCCTAAAGCAGATGGAGGGGGGAATATGAACTCTCCCACTGCCCCTCTATTCTCTCTGCATAAACCAACCCCGTCTGCGTTCGTAGGGGTATCTCCACACGGAGCGATGTCGCCTTGGCGCGGTGCGCGGCGGTATTTCAGACAAAATGATGCTGTTTCTGGTGTTCTTGTAAAAGGCGAACGTCGGCGCATCGAAGGCGTAGCATTCATTCCTGTTCGGAAGCATCTTCCTTGGGGAACGTGCTTGAACGCACCTGTGCACGGGTGCTTTCTTGTTGGCCTTGCCATCATCTTTCTTTGCTTTGCGTTGCGTTGCTTTGTTTCCTTTTCACCCCATTGCCTACTCTCCCCATCTCGAGTACCACTTCTTACCTGTCCGTACACTATCGAAGATTTCTCACGAAACAAGCGAAAATACATATATTTAGTCTTGTATGCTTGAGCGCACCAGCCACAAGTTGCAGTAACGTGTTGCTCGGTGATACGGCCAAGTAAAGTCACGGGCAAAGTGGCAGACGTGGTGCTAACGTCAGGTGAAGTTTGCTCGTGAAAGAAAAGGTTCTCCATGTCTGCCTGAGGTACGCACGGTCAAAAAATGCATTTCCATTGGGGTGGGGATGGTTGCATCATGCTACGTGTGCGATCCGTGTAGCTTTCGGCAGCAGAGAAATGATACAGCGATGAAGGGGCACCCCGAAGAAAGATAGAGGCGCCGCCAGGTGTCTATGACTGTGCCCGTGCTCCCATGAATGCAGCGGCTCTCACTTCCTTCCACTTCAAACAGCCAACACAACCAAAACAAAAACACCTTCCTCTGTGCTCAAGGGCCGTGGTGGCGTTCTCGTGCATTTTCGAGTCAAAACTGAAGCGAAAGCCTTGTCTCTAGAGTTCATTCGCTTATCGAGCCTACCCTCTGGCTTAGCCGCGAGCGTCTTTGCTGATAGAAACGTTCGTCTTCCCTTTCGGAGGTGCGACCCACGACGCGCGTTCGCTTGTCGAAGCGCATCCCGCTGTTGCAAACATGTCCAGTTCCATGAATGTGGCAAAGTTTTATTTTCCGTTACTGAAGCGACTCAAGAAGGCATGTGACACGCGGCCCCATTACGTACAAGAGCTGCGCTTTATGCTCTCGTTGCCGCTTCTCACAGATAGCCTTGACATTCACGCAGCCACACCGAGTTGCACCCAAGCAAAGAACGGTGGACGTACCACCGCATCCCCGAGTACATCAAGGGACCTCCTTGAGACCCACCTCAGCCGCCCAGCCTCAGAGATGCTACTCGTGGACAGGCAAACGCTCTTTGCTCTGTGCAAGGCGGACTTGAGGGGCTCTCTGGAGCCCCCCATGAGAGAAGTTTCGGCAAAAGCCAAACAAGAAAAGATCGCCCTGTCCCCGGCTGACTTGCGTGCTCAAGTCGCTGCGTGGCAACAACTCAATTGGCTTCAGAGGTACCTGTCTCGTGTGTTGAGCGAGACGACAACGGAGGCCTTAAGTGAAGGGTTGGCAGTCAGTGCGGGCAGGTTAGAGAATGAGGATGTTGATTTTATACCGGACGCCTTCTTCGATGAGATGGGCAGCGAAGGGGACGCCGCCGCCTCGACTGCGCTGAAGGCCTCACTCGACCTCGCAGAGCAAAAGCGAGAGGAGAAGAAGACCTCTCGGGTCCCTCGCGACAAGGAAGGCGAGGGGTCTGTAGGGCACGCTCCTGATGCATCTAAGCCAACGTCCACGTCACGAGAAGGTGGTGATAGGGAGGATAGCGCCGCGTGCGTTTCTGCTGGTGCGATTGGTCTGCACCGGGAGGTGGTCAGCAGCAGCAGCACTTTGGACACCTTTCCTTTCGCTGTCCGGTTTCTCTTGGCAGGGTGCACCACCGCTGCGAGCAAGGAGCAACTCCTATTGGCGAGCCAAAGCCACAAGACCCTTGGTGAGTTCGTGATGAAAACCGTGCCGTCCTCTGTGGTGGCGCGGAATGAGGACGTCGAGGTCCGTGTAGAGGTGGAGCCGCATGAGGTGCCTCCGCGATCGAGCGGCTCTCCTCACGTCTTTGTGCACTCTGCGCGCTTCCGTCTCAGCGCGCTCAACGCAAGGAAGCATGTGCAGCTGGTGAACACATTTTTCGTGCGCCTGCGGCCCGATGAAAAGAGTGTTCTCGTCGAGGCGGGTGTCATGCCGGCCGGGGCTGTCAAGCAGCTATTGCAGGAAAGGGACTGGTCGCAGGAGGAGCGGCAGAAGCTCCGAGAGGAAAAGCGCGATTGCCGTGCCAAGCAAGCAGCCTCTCCGACGACTACAGCGTTTGGTAGTCGAACCGCTGACGGCGTCTCCGAGGGTGAATCTGGCGTGTCTGCTGGGAACGAAGACAACACCATGGAGTTCAGACTCTTCTTTCCCGCCACAACACATGACTCCTTCCAGTGTCTCAAGGGCTTGCTCTTCTATAAGGTTGGCGGCGGCGAAGAGTTGCTGCATGAGCCCATCAAAGTCATTTCACTGAGGCCCCTACTTCTCTCCCCCGGCAATCCCTGAGCCGTCGTGTGGTTGAGGAAATGGAAGAAGAAAGGTTTTGCAAAAAAAAAAAAACAATATGCGAGCGAAAATGCGATTCATTTTGCAATCGAACGAATTGGGGCATACGCGCGTTGGGTGCGGAGAGGGACGGAGCTACTTTGCTACTGTGCTGACGTGAATGACGTCGTCTTGGTGCGGCGTGTCCGCCCCTCATTCCTCCAACGTTGATTCCTACAAAGCACTTCCTACCCTCCCATTGAAACGGAAAAAAAACGCAAGTACAACGAAGGTTTTAAGCGGTGGGTGGTGCGAAACAGCACACCAAAAAACGTGTACCATTCATTGTGCACAAACTTGCCGTACATCTCAGTTGGTCTTTGCAGCGCACAAAATAAAGTTGGCAAAGCAAATGCGTCAGGACGTAAAGAAACCCTGCCGATCCACCTGAACGACGCTTTCCTTGGACTTCCGTGACACTATTTTGAGGGTGGAAAAAAAAAAGAAGTGAGAATAGACGTAGTACACTGATATAGGTTGCCCATTCGAGATTCTAGATAGGTTTGTGGCAGCTGCTCCTCACAAACAAGCAGAGAACCGTATCCCTGTAGGCGCCAGAGTCGTGCGTCCTATTTGCATTTGTGAACGAGTCACACGTCCTCTTGGTTTTAGTAGAAGCTCAGCAAGCAGTGCCTGACGGATAGAGGGGAAGGGATCTGAAAAAGTTGCAGCCATGGATTCCGCTAGCGCCTACTCGTCCTTTTATCCGACGAGCAGCTCCACTCTGTCACAGCACAGTTGCTGCCGGCTGCTGTGGCTCCCGCTCAGCTCGTGCTTGAAGATGGCCGGGGAGCATGTGCGGAACCTGAGTACCTCGTCCTCCTTGCCACCGCTGTCGCAACAGTCCGCGCTGAACAGCTTCTCCCGCGGTGGTGGTGGTAGCGGTTCCATCGGCTTTGGCTCCCACGCCGCCAGCGACGCGGACGACGACCTGGTCAGTGGCTTTGAGCTACGGTTCAAGCACGCCTGCATTCACAGCGCCGCGCAGCCCATGAGCCGCTTCAGAGAATGCTTCGTCGCCGTCCCCAGTCCCGGACAAGGCACTGCGGCCTCACGATCGGCGTCAGCCCCGGCTGTGGCCACGGAGACCCCTGCGCACTACCGCGCGGACGCCAAGCTGCGCTTCCTTATTGGAGACGACGCGGGCGCCTCGCAATGGGAGAACATGGACATACACCGCATCATTCACGGCGTCATTGTTGTTGTCAACACCAGCTGTCTCATGAACATTTCACTGACACAGGTTCTCGAGGTCGTGCGGACGGTGTTTAGCGCACAATATCGTGATAAGGTGTGCCGCTGCTACGTTGTTACGGGTCCACCCGCTCCACCCGAAAGGAGCCTGCTGACGCCTGCGTCATCGAATGGGCAGACGGCGACACCTTCCCCAGAGATGGTAACAAGCATCCTGTCCAGCTTCCCTTCTCGTACCTTTGTGCCCGTGGATGCGACACGGCCTGTCGATGCGGTGGCCGCAGAAGCCATGGAAGATATGGCCCGTAACGTCATCTTCACGCTGAACGCTACCCTGGGCCAGTGGGAGGCCGCCATGAACACGGTGGCGGCCTCGAAAGCGAACAAGAGCAAGGTTGACCTAGCACAGCTGCGGACGCCTTTGGATTTGCAGATGGGTTCCGGCAGCGGCGGCGGTGGTGGTGCGATAGGAGCACTGGAAGGCATGAAACCCAACTTGTTGGCCTCGCGATTTGCCAAGAAACGGGCCGACATCCTCATTCAGCTCGGGGCAACAGATTTGGCCCTGAAAGCCTACGGCGATACCCAGTTCGCCTCCAACGCCGACGCGCTTTGGTGCTCCGCCACCTTAGAGTCGATTGCGGCGGCGCGTTACCAGCAATGGGCAGAGTCCCTTGCACCACAGCTGCCAGCGGTCTGTGACGCCATCGTGAGCCTACAAAGCGATGAGACGGACTGGACCGCCCGCGAGAAGTGGGGCAAGGTCTTCGCGCAGTGTGAGTCTCTGGCTGCGGAAATGGGACAGCGGGCTCAGAAAGCGCTGTCATACTTCAAGGGTCCCTGTGTACCGAACTCGATGCGGCAGCGCCTGACAAAGGAGGTGGACGAGGTGCTGACAGCAAAGACAGCGCAACTGGCAACATTACTGACTCGCGCAAGAGGGTGCGTGGAGGCCGGCACCACGTCCAATCAGGCAGACCCTTCCGTGTACTTTATCGGGACGGAGCTGAAGCAGTGTGTGGAGGACCTTGTGCGTGCAGGGCTTGGTGAGATTGAAATCTATCTCAAGGAGTCTCTGCGCCAGCAGCGGCACGCGACATCCCCTGCAAACAAAAAAACCCTGCAGGACCGGGATCTGGAGACGAGGCTAAAATCCTTGGCGTTCTTGGTGGACCGTGGAGCTGGAGAACGATTCATTCGAGAGCTCAACGAGGTGCGCACACTGTTTAGCGTGCTCTACGGTGACGTGGTGCAGAAGGTGCTACGGTTCTTCACGTACCTTTGCATTTGCTCTCGATACTACCGGAAAGCTGTCGGTTTCCTGGTGGAGACGGCGTATAACGATCGTAGAGCCAAACTCCACGCATCCACGATCCAGTCTCTGGTACGTGCGTGCATGCTCAGTGGGATTGCGCTGAACAGCATTCCCGAGCTACACTCGGCGGTCCTGGTCGATCCGCTGTGCCGCCTGTTCACGCATGTCTCCCGGCCTTCGAGCGCGGGCCGGGGGTGGCTCGCGGCGTCCGCATTCTTACCAGCCCGCACCGACCTGTCACAGTCCATGTCCGCTGCGGGCGACACCATGGCATCGGCCGCGCAGAGCGCCAGCGGCGCCGACACCAACTTTTACACTGCGGTGCGCGGGGCGGAGGAGCTGCACCCAGAGCAAGGAACCAGCAAGCAGAACGAGCTCGCCCTCACCTCACTCACCCTCCGGCGCCACATCCCTCTTCTCACGGAGCTCCTGGATGCGCTGCACGAGGCGGACTGCCGTGGCAGTGTGCGGTGCCAGCTCGCTACGCTGCTTCTCTTCCGCTACCCCACCTACCTGGACCGCGCAACGGCACAGCTGCTCACCGATATCGCGCGGAGCGAGGCGCTGCGGCTGGAGCCTCACGTCCGTCCGGCGACCGCCGCGCTTCCGTTCCTCTCCTCCTGGGAAGCCCTCTCCCTGCCACCAAACCTGGCCCCCAAGACCGTCGCGGTGGGTGGCGCTGTCTTCACTTTCATTGACACGGCACGCCTTAAGCTGACGGTGCTCAGTCTGAATGGTCGGCGTCTGAACAGCCGCGTCGTGTGGACGGTGGGTGATGTCGGCACGGTAATGGTGTCCCTCTACAATCCGTACCCATGGGCGATCAAGCTTCTCGGCGTCGTGCTGCAGTCTCGCTCCTGTGCTGCTCTCGACGAGAACAACCGACTCCCACCCGGGACGGAGGCACACACCACGGGGCCTCTCGCACCAACCTGCTACGTGTTGTCTCATGTTGTGCTGCCTGCGCAGGCGAAGACGCGCGTGCTGCTTCAGGTGCAGCCGAAAATGGAAGGCTACCTTCGCATTGAGGGTGTGGAACTGCGTCCTGAGTACCTGAAAGGAGCGACGTTGCCGGTGCAAGGGAAGCTCCCTGAGCCGATAGGAATTCCCGTGTTGCAACAACTGCCGCTCGTCTCTTGCACCGTTAGCGTGAGCGAGCTGGAGGTGTTCAGCGGCCAGTGCATCGATTTTACGGTTCGCGTGGTCAACTGCGGTCAGCTACCGATTGCACACATCTCTCTCACGGCACACGGCGAGGCGTGCCTGCTCGAGGACTGCGAAGGGTGCAAGGAGCGTGCGAGCGACAGCGATGTCCGCGTGCTGCTGAACAAGGCTGCCTTGGAAGCGGCGAGGCGAGCACCTCTGCGACCTGGTGATGTGGTGACGATTCCGGTTCATCTCCAGGCACCCAAGAGCTTCGACGTGATGGAAAGCCATTTCGTGATCTTCCGTGTGGACTGCTCGCTGCCCCACGAGAAACCGACGATGCCACCTAACGTGCCCCACGCCGTTCCCGTGTTTGGCGTAATTCCGCGTCGTGTGACAGAGACGCGCATGCGGGTGTTCTATGCCCCCACCCTGGCCGTTACATCGGTCCGCCTGACGCGCGACAAGCGGTTTGTGGATGTGCGCCTGGTGAACCGCAGCGAACGCTACACGGTAGAACTCGCCCTCAGCTCTCTCCCTTTCGCCAACTATCCCGACGCGCTGTTGATGGCAGGGGCGGACTATGTGGTCCCACCTATCGACATAAGCCGTGTGTCCGACAACGGGAAGCAGCGGGGAAGCTTCCTGTACGCTGTCCCGTGGGCAGTGCGAGAGCTTGTCAACTGCACGGGCACTCTAACGCTGGACCTTGGCCTGGTTGCCGCAGAGGTGGTCTGCAGCGAGCCACTCGATGAACTGCGGGTCAGTGTCGACGTGGTCGTTCCACAGGCTGAGGCTGGAGATCGTTATTTGACCTCGCGTCACTGGGAGAGCCACGGGCTGCGGCTGGGGCATCTGTCGAAGCGACGACAGCAGGGTGACGGGCGGAGAGCGACGCGCGAGCCTGTGACGGAAGACACGAATGAGGCAAGTGTGTCAAGCAGGTCGGCGCCTAGCAGCCCAACATCACCATCCACGCCGGTTTCTGCCGTCAAGGGGTTCCCTGAGAAGACCACCAAAGCAACGGATCCGTCGTGTCGACCACACGATGAGCGGCGTCTGCCGTACGACGAGGAGGTGCCGAATGGCGTGGGCAACGCGTTACCGATTGTGGTGCCTGCGGTAACTCCCATACAACTCTTTCTGAGCGCCACCGCCAATTGGCGCCGCGCCGTACCGCTTCGCTTTCTCGTCAGTCTCTCGAACAACTTGGACGTTGGGGTGCTGTCAGGTCCGGTGGACTGCATCGCTACGGTGGGGGATAACGGCAAATGTGTGTGTGAGCAGCAGCTCGAATTGCTCGCCTTCAAGACGGGTGAGCATGCCGTCAAGATATCGGTGAGAGATAGCGCGGATCGCGAAATCACTCATGTGATGCGCTTTATCGTGCAGCACGACCGGGACTAGAAGAAACAGAAACACAATCAAGAAAATATGCTTTCCTGTACCGCCGCCTTGTAATGGTCTCTTTATTTTTTGTTTCCCTACTCAATGGCACGGTTGTGCAACGCTTCCCAGAGTAACGTCTTCGCTTTTTTTTTTTTCCTCTCACTTCTCGCTTCCCTTGTGCGCTCTAATTGCTACGTGTTTTCCAACGGGGCCGATGCGAACCGCTTCGGAAGTTCCTGAAAAGAAAAGGAGCATATTCTTCTGTTTTTCGTTATTGGATCACCGTGTACGTCAGCGTGAGCACCTGTCCTACGCCTCCTCCTCTCTGCACAAACTCACACAAGTCATTGGTCGGCACGACAAAATCGTCAAAACGTATCAAAGATGCTGTTTCGCTGCGGTAAATGTCCAACGGCACCAAACAGAGAGGCGAAGCCAGTGTACCCCCCGAGGTCGGAGTTAGATGCACGAAGAGGAAAGAGCTGTTATGTGACGATAAATGGAAACGTGCGTTTGCTTCCTGTGTCAACGTTGCGTTTGACCCATTCGTTTATGGAATTCCTTTCCCCCCCCCTCTCCCCCTCCCAACCCACCTCTCTCCACAAAGTTTCAGATCTTTAGTATTTCTTTGGACAGATTGACTGGTTCCATACTCTTAAACGACTCGGCATACATTCGAAACGCGCGCAAACGAGCACAGCGAATCAAAGAGCGAAACACCCTCTCTGCTCTCTCTCCTTCTCTTATCTTTTCACGTTTTTGTTTTTTACCTATTTGCTTGCCCCACATTCCTTTCCAGTGTCACGACTGGCGCCTTACTGCGAAGCATCAGAGCGCTCTACGAAAGTGAAGGAAAACAGCGAAACGAAATTTGGGTTACGTCATATTATCACGGTCCTAGCCGCCCCTTCTGTGCACCCTCATGCCCCCGAAGGGAAACAAACGCAACACGAGGCGTCCCCGCGAGGAAGAAAGCAGCGCCTCGGCATCCCGCCCCGTGGAAGCGCGCGCACAGGCCTTGCGTCACGGCACGGTGGCGGAGCACACCTCTTCAGCCACTGGGACGTCACGTGAAGCCCGACGCCGCCGCCTGGACGAACCGTCCGCCTCCACCACAGTGGTACCTGACCTCGATCGAGAGGAAGCAGACTTATACAGTGGAAAGAAGGACCTCAGCGCAGAAGAGGGAACGGCCGCTGCTCGGATCGGACGAAGCCGGGATGTTGCCTCACCGTGCGAGGACGCTGATGAGATGGCGGCCTCGTGCTCCGCGTCTCCTGACGAGCTGTACCGTCCGTTAACAGACGCGGAGGTGATGGAGCACGTCGAACATCAGTTGGCCGAGTACAAGGCTCGGCAGCTCCGGCTGCAAGAGCTGCACGTGCGGCGGCAGTCCTCGATGCATATCGCGAACATCATTGCCGCATCTGAGGACCCCAATGTGAAGCACTTCCCTGTCGTGCGGTTAGTGGTTGGCGGGGAACCGTTCATGGTTCCCATCATCACATTACTCTGCCGCGAGCCCGACTCCTATTTTCACACGTTGCTTACGGTGCAGAGCCGACCAGACGAAGCTGTCGTAGAGTACTTTGCGGAAATGCAGCGCATCGCACAACGGGGCGGTGCGGCGGCGGCACAGCAGCCAGAGCAGCAAGCAGGTTCTTCCGGCGCTGCCGCGACGGCTACGGTAGACGCCTCGGGAAGTGTTATGACGCCCAGACACGGAGGGTCCCATGCTCACAGCGCAAGTGCCGCGGCTGCCCAAAGTGAAGAGGGGAAAGCCTCTGCCCCTCAGCATGGAACTGGCCTTCCTGAGTCCCTAGACTTGGACGACGCACGCGACGCGGCGGGCCGTGTGCGGCGGCGGCACCGGGCAGCGCTCAACGCCACCGACTTCCCTGCCGAAGTCTTCACCGATGCGAAGGGAGCCATTTTCATCGACCGCGATCCTTCCACGTTCCGCCACATCTTGAACTACCTGCGCGGCTACAACCGATTCCACATGCTCGATGAAGAGGAGCTGCGCAAGCTCCGCGTCGATGCGAAATACTTTCGCCTGCAAGGCCTGCAGGAGATTCTCGGCGAGGACGATCCTTCCATGGATCTGCGTTTCCAACCCGGGCCCGGTGTGAACATGGACCGCACCCGCTTCCGCGTGGTCTACTCCATCGCGACCATCGGGGATGCTTTCATGGTGACGGGGCGCCACTCCATCACGTTTCAGGTCCTGTGCAACGACTATGTCGGCGTGGGCCTGGTGTCCGACTCCTTTGCGAACACCGATGCCGAGTTCCACAAGACGCTCAATTGTGCGATTTACTACATGTCGGGCGTGTTCTACACCAACTACCCCAATTATCGAAAGGAGGAGGGTTTCGCCCGCTTTGAGAATGGGGACTATGTTACCCTCATGGTCGACATGGACAAGGGGTTTGCAGAGGTGAAAGTTCGGCAGGCATCCAAGGTCTTCTCCATTGGGACGGCGCGACGACTGAAGTTCGCCGTGACCATGAAACTCGCGTCCAAGATCCGCATTGTACCTCCAGAAGAGGCCGAGGAGCAACTGCGCCGCATCGCCCAAGAAGCGGAGGGCACCGGGGCTGCCACAATCGCCGGTGCCACCACAACCGCTGCTGATGTGGCTGGTATCCCTGCGATCGGTGGAGCTCCTTCGGTTGCCTTGCAAGGCCAAGGCGCTCCGTCCGTCGCAGCTTCAACGTTGCGAACGGGTGGGATGGCAGAGGTCCCTCCTCCACCGCCTCCCTCGCTGGCCCTGCGTGGCAACGCGCTCCCCGCGTCAGCCGTGGCCATCGGTCCGTTCCGTCCGCCCACACACGGAGGGCACACTGGCCTCCCTAGCTCCCCTCCCCGTCGAAGCGTGAGCGCAACGTTTGGCGAACCCTCCACTGGTGTCCCGTCTCCCGTTTCGTTCACCACACACCGATCCTCGGCGTCAGCCATGGGTGGCTCCCATCCCTTGATCAGCATGCCACGCGGTGGCAACGAGGATGTCTCCGGGGACGCACCTCATGGAGATGAAGAGGATGCGGAGGCACACCTGAACCTTGGGGAAGAGGAGGAAGGGGAGTACTACGAAGAGGGCGAGCTCGAAGATGACTTTGCCGAAGATTACATTGAAGGGGAAGAATTCTGAGGGACTCAACCATGTGAGGCGTACGAATCGAGGAGCGCGTCGCAGGATCGATTTGTTTTTTCTCTCCCTGTCCTCTTCTTTTCGTATCTTTCAGTCTTACCCAACCTTTCCCCGTTGTCAAGTATTGCTCCGATCCCGTAAACCACGTGTTGCCTTTCATGACCTGCCTCTCGGAGGATGAGAAGCCAGCGCCGTCTGCGTTGACAATGCTTCACAATGACCGTCCCTCTCTGTGATGAAATAAAGAAGAGAAGCTCATTTTTTTTTATTTTTGCCCGTACTACGCTTCTTTCTTCCGTGTTCACGATGCAAGCTGATTTGGATTCCACTTAGACTTTAACTGAGAAAACCAGAGGAGATATAAAGTGACAGAAAATAATGTAACGTGCCACGCTGAGATCACAACAGCCCCTGCACAGTGTTGAGAACCATCTAGGGTTTGAGCTAAACAAGAGAAAAACGAACACTTGCCGAAGCGCCGAAATTAGGTGTGCGGCACGCCGCCTTGATAAATGAAACCGTGGAGTAGCTATTTTCCCTCTGCGACACCTTGCGCTCACCCGCCACCCTCCGGAGCACTCAATTCCCCATCACGAACGATGCTCACGACTAGTAAATCCCACTCATACTCCTTCCTTTTTTCCTCTCTCTATGCGGACTGCCCTTCTACTTATTTATTGCCAAGAAGATTTAGTCACACTTTGTTTTCTTTTGTCTCACTCATATTTGACCAACACTTGCGCCGCTTCCTTTCTACAATCAGAGTTTTACGCTTACAAAGACTCTTTTCCATTTTTTTCTTTTGATTCTCCACTATTATTTTTGCCAGCATTTTCTCATTCTCGCTAGATTCGCGCGTGCTGACCGTTCGTCAGTTTCTCTTGGTTCCTTTACAGATCAAGACAACAAAAAGGAAACAAGTCATACCGAACGCGAAGAAGTAAACCCTTAGACACCTGCAACAGAGATACGTTGTTTGGAAGAACATCTTAACTTGAGAGTGGTGGACATCCAGCCGCTATAACGTAAAAAAGGAAAAAAAAGAAAACGAAATGCCTCCAAAGAAGTCTGCTGCTTCCGCTTCCGCTGCCGCCCCCGCACCGGCTGCCGGCGCCGTCTCCGCGAACAAGGCTCCCTCTGCGCAGGGAGGCACGCAGGAGCTCACCGCGTACGTGCAGGGTCTTCTGCAGCAGATGCAATCCCGCTTTGAGGAGATGTCCAACAACATCATTACCCGTCTCGACGACATGGGCGCGCGCGTAGATGACCTGGAGCGCTCCATCGAAGAGCTCATGCAGCAGGCGGGTGCTGAGGACGGTGAAGCGGCGACGGCGAAGCCCAAGAAGGCCAAGAAGTAAGATTTTGTCACAAGAGTCATCATGCATCTTTGGATGGATGTGGGAAAAAATATATGTGAGCCGCATTAGACGATTGGTGTGAGCACCACTTCAAGAAGCGTAGAGAAAATACTTGGTCATGGGTCCCATTGCTAGCAGGATATTTCTACAGGTTGTTGTGGGAACCGCACGTGTCTCACGCAATTCACTAGAGGCACGTTACAAAACCTCGTCCACTCCGTTTCAGCGCGTTGATAGGGTATCTTGCCGCCACATCTTTTGTCTAACACTGTGTCCATTTTCGTCGTGATTTGACTTTCTCTCTCTCTCTCCCTCGATTTCACGTTCTTGTTTTCTTCTCAGATTTTGTTGGCTCCACTTCTTGCGATTGGTTCTTCTGTTCTTTTTTCTTTCGCTTTGTTACTCGATCAGACGCAGAACATGTGCTTGGTGCTGGGTTCGTGTCTGCTATTCGAAAACGCACCGACACACCTGTGAATTGTTGCTGAGAGGAACGTAGCTGGCGCAGCAGTTTGGTGTAAACTGGCAAAGCAGGTTTCATCGTCATTTCCTTTCCAGGTGGCCTCGCACTGTCCCTCCTTCATTCACCCCTGGTGCCTTTTTGTCTGCGTGGTCTTCCTTCCTTCTGTGTTTGCTTGCTTTTTCTTTTTTCGTGGTTATATCACCTCTCCTTGCTTTCCTGTACCTTCTACGCTTGTCTTTATATAAGTCATGCTTTCGCTGATGTTTATGGGTTGATTTGTGAAGCCTTCACGCCGACTGCGCCATTGTTGGGTGAAATGCTCGCGTTTTGTTTTCCTCCCTTTCCTTAGTGCTCTCTCTCTCTCTCTCTCTATCTGTCGCTATCTCAGGCTTTGTTCTCTTCACGCGCCGTGCGACTCGCCTTCACTGGCAAAGACGTCATCTCACCATAGAGCACCCGCGGTTCCCATTGTACGAGTTCTTCCTCAACCTACACCAAGGGGGTCGGTTTTTGCTTTGAATGCGGCACTTCTCCTGCGGAACGCAAACCTCGGCGTTAGTGGGGGAGGCTATGAGCAAAGGGTGAAAAAAGTATCTGTGTGTGTGTGTTGTCATTGCCGGTTGTGATACGAGATTGTTGGACCGGATGTTTCGGCCATCCCTCCGTCTCTTTTTTTCTGTTTACTTGCTCTCTCTCTCTATTTCTCTTCAAGGAATAACAGAAAAAAAAATATATGAAAGGGATACGCACGAGAAAGAGTTCTGCTATATGCGTGTCTTGTCGCGTATGGCCGTTTGTGGGCTTTGGCACAATGTTCAAGAGGTCAGGGGGACACGTTGACTTCGTCTGCATAGTGTTAACGCGCGTGTGTATTGGGAGACGATTGCAAGTCTAGGATTTCCTTTTCTCGCATAGGACCGTTTTCTCTGGTTACAGGTGTTTAACCCATCTTGGATGGATACAGAGGACGCTAGTTTGCTTGCCTTTGGGAGACTCTCGATGACGGCTTGTAGAGCGAAACACTCTGTTGGCGAGAAGCTGTCATGGCCGCTGTTGTGTTCACACCACACGCTCTGCCTTTCCGGCAACCATCTTTTCCTTTTTGTTTCCATTCCCTATTTTCTCCCAAGATAGGATAGAAAGCTCTACGTACCAAATTTGAAAGGTGACTCTTGAACAGAATTTCACCACACCAAATCTGGTCTACGAAACACCTGACGTGGTATTCCAAACAACTCTAGTTCCTTATCAGCGTTAGACGTTGCCAGTCGAAACATTCATCATGTCCGTCTCCAAGAAGGACCAGAACCGCAAGGAGGTCACCATTTACGAGGCATTTCGCGGGAAAACCGACGCTGACCGGGAGCGCGCCCTAGCGTATATCAGCAGAGGAGGCTGCCTCACCGAGAGCGATGACAATAACATGACTCTCCTTCACCATGCTGCATTTGGCGGCGACATTGCCATCATCACGTCCCTCGTGGATGTGGTGTGCAACGGCGGAAGCACCGTGCCTGTGGTGGCCTCGGCAGGCGTTGCGGGCGCGAGTCCATCCACTACCATGTCGGGGCAGCGGCTAGACCTTGACGCTGGTGACACTGACGGCTGGACAGCGTTGCACTACGCAGCCGACAGGGGGCACGCGGAAGTGATCGCGCTGCTCGTGTCGGAGGCGGGCGCGAACGCCAACGCGCGTGACTTCTCCAAGCGCACGCCACTGCACCTCGCCGCACTTGGGGGCCATAAACAGGTGGTCGAGGCGCTGCTCAAAGGCGGGGGCCTGAAGTCCGCTAAGAATGCAGTAGGCATGACACCGGCCGACTGCGCCAAAGCAGCTGGCCATGAGGATGTAGCAGCGCTGTTAGCATGAATCTATGGACTCAAGGGAGCCGTGCGCACTCACTCTCTCTATCCTTTTTGTTGTTATGACGGCGGCGCAGGGGCGTCGTGCTGCTTCTATCATCGTGAACCGCCTGTGGGTAACGTTGCAGGTGGATGGGGGAAGTAGCTGCAACTTGCGAGCCCGTGGAACTATTTTCCTTGTGCGTGCTATTTCGAACTCTAATCTTGCCGTCAGCCGCGCGTCCTTCGGTTAATCATTCACTCAAAGACACTTCAATGGAGAAGAGCTGGGAGAAAGAGGTCAGTCAGGACTCATGGCAGTGCCACCTCTGACGTCTGGTTCTCGCCAGTTTGAACCGCTGTCATATACGCGGAACAGGTCGGGCTCTGCGCGGTCTAAACCTGCACGTCGCGCGCCATGGCTCGCATATACCAAACGGGAGTTTGTCTGTCTGTCTGTCTGTCTGTCTGTCTGTCTGTCTGTCTGTCTCTCTCTCACATGCCGCTTTTTCATTACGCTTGACCTTCTATCTTTCTAAACTTCCATCTACCTCTCTGCACCAGCAAGCCATCGCTATATTTTCCCAAGCACTGCATAGACATTGACATACGAACCACTGCAGCACAGTTCTTCTTTTGCGCAGTGGTCCAAGAACATCACCATCTCATTGTCGCATAAAACTTTGATTTATTCAAGGTCATAATCATAGATCTGACTGTCCGCCTCTCTTTTTCTCTTCGCAGCTCTCTAACAATGGAGTCTTCGGACGCAGCTGGCGCGTGGGCTCGACAGACGGAGGATGAGGTGGCATCCACGCTGGTCGAGGTTCCCGCCGCTCCACCAACAGATGAGAGTCCCACAATGACGGAGGGTATTGACCAACTGCAGCTGCAGAGCAATGACGGCTGCTCAGCATCGGTGCCTGACATTTCCTGCACAAATCCGTTCGAGGAAGCGACGTCCTGTGGTAGCGAGATTCCTGCGATCCACGTGAACAGTAAGAACAACGAGGAGGTGCCCTCTTCGTTTCCTTCCGCCCCTGCAATTTGCGAGGCTGCGGACGTGAACAGCGTCGCGTCGTGGCTTGATACGGTGGCCCCTGCGGAAGCGACACTCGCCTCCGCACTGGCCCGCTCAGAAGAGGAAGGGGAAATTGAGCTCAACGCGGAGGTGGCAAGCACACACGACAGGGCAGAGGAAGCGTCTGGTAGCCGTTCCAAGGCAACCCACCGGGATGTCAGGTCAGTCAAGGCCCCCAAGCGGAGACGAACGGCCTCTGCTGCAGGGGAGAAGGTGGCCAAAAGGAAAGAAGAGGATGCCACGGCCTCGGCCGCACTGCACGCGTTTAAGCAGAGCCAGCGCTCTCTGCGGAAGGAGGCGAAAGGTTTGAGCATGAAAGAGGTGCTCTCACGCTCGCAAACGGCATCGTCGTTGCTGGGCTCTGGAATGACACCGACGCTTGCAGGGCCTGGCTCTCCGACTTTTGCGAATACCGCAGCAGAAGAACAGGCTTCCCCGTTGGAGGCTGGCAGTATGCTGATCGGGAGCGCCACCGTGAACAGCTTCTCGTGCCCTCCCACCAGCGCCAGCTTCGATCGTTACCCCTTGTCACCCACAGGAGGCAGCAGCTTCCTGTCCCCCGCCTCACCGACGGTGCTCAGCAGCGGCTTTGACAGTGGCGCCAACGCACCAGCACCGTCAAGTTCACCGTGGTCTCCTGCCTTGGTTTCGGACATCACACGGAGCTTTCTCGCCAACGTGGAACGGCAAAAACGCCAAACGGTTGAGCGTCTGTTGCCGCGTGACTTGATGGCGAGTGGCCGGGCGGCCAGTGGCAAGGTGTACAGCCCCTCAACTGCAGCGAACCGGGATGGAGGGAAAGGCTGGGAGTCCAAGAGCCGTCGCACCACTCCCCCGCCGATTGGAGTCGTTGCGGCGTCTGCAGCGGGCTCCGTCCATGTTGACACAGCGAACACCATTGCCCCCGCACACGATCCGTTCCCGAAGAAGCCGACACCAAGTGCCTCGTTAACAACGGCTGTGATGAAAGATCTCCTAGGCGTCGAAGAAGAGGACATGGTGGATGCGCAGGACCCGTTCGCGCCACGCGGAGAGGGGCATGCCTCTGTACGTAACGAGGAGTACGACGAGGGTCAAGGAGATGAGGAAGAGGACGAGCTCGACATCCGCGATGACGTAGGCGACGATGATGCGTCTAACAGCCATCGCATGTTTGGGGCCAGCTACGCCTCAGAGCACAGCATGCGTCTGCGCAAGCTCACGGCGGCCACTGTGGCAGGAAAGAAGGACGATTCCTTCCTGTCGACGGCCAACGAGCAATCGGTTTCCTTCCTGGATGGTGGTGGCGCGTCTAGTCCGACGTTGGTGTCCCCAGGCAACCACTTCTCTTCCTTCTTGCCACCAGGGGCCAACAGCCAAATGAGTGCGAGCCAGACCCTCCTTGATGAAGCCTCGCAACAGCAGGAACTGGAGCGCCAGAGGCAGCGTGAGGAGGCAGCGGAGGAGGCCGCCACACGTGCGGCGACCCGTCGTCACGAAATCTGGAAGCTGAAGCAACGCAGCCTCAAGGCACAGCGCATGCTGCAGACATCTACCGCACCTGCAGAGGCGAACGCTAGTACTAGGGGACAGGCAACCACTCCTGTCAGCAATGGGAATGCGGCGCACAGTGGCGGGGCTCAGGCGCCACCCGCTGTGTCGTCCCTCGGTGAATCCCGTGGCGCGTTCGAAAGCGTGATGCGAAACCTCTCTTCGGCATCTTCTTCGCTGTCGACAACCAAGGGTACCACTGCGGTTCCGCTGCGACCCTTCGACGTCAATGGGCCCGGGAGTCCCACCGGTGTTTCTCACGGCGTTCTTCGGAAGGGCACATCGTCGATTCGCGACGTCAACCTCTCTCAGAGCGACGTGTCCATGATTGTGCGTCTGAACAGCTTTGACCGGACCTCGAGCCAGAAGGTGGTGGTCTTTGGTGCAGCAGGGGCTGCTGGAAAGGACGCAGATGCCAAGAAGGAGCAACAACAGCGACATGGAAAGCGTTAAACGTACGCAATGCCCAGACAAGAGCCGTACTGGGGTTGCTCACGCGGCTACTACGACAAAAAAAAAAAGGACACCTCGTCATTCTTCTCGACCGACGCGTTTCTTGCCTTCTCGATGTTTTCCCGCTCGCACACACAGGTTCCCACCCCACCTCACTCATAGATGTTTATATAGATTCCCCGCGTGATTTTTTTTTTGTGTGCGTTCGCACACCACCGTTAGCCAAACGTGTACATACGGACCGTACTGTTGTTGTTACAACTCTGGTGTAGTGTGTGTGACGGGCTGCTTTCCAACTCCCTGCATTCGGAGAGTGAAGATCAACACCGTAGCATTGTGATGGTGTCGTTTCTTTGTTGCTGTTGTTATTGCCCATTTTTGTTTTTCACTATATGTGTGTATGTGCTCCACACAGCTTATAGATATCTGCTTTACGCACGTTTTTTTTTTTTTTCGAAGGAAAGAGTCACCACGACAGAGAGCGTCTTCGCTTCCGTTGTCTCACCAAGGGTGCGCACTACGCGCACGGGGACGACTTTCTTTCCACTTCCATTGTTCTTATTCACTCGTTTCCACATTCCACACAGAAAATAATGTATGAAAAAGACAGCGTGAGGCGTTGCCAGCAGAGACTCCTGTTTCGCCCGATGCTCTAGAGGGGCTGGTCTTGCAGGACATATAACGCCGAATCCGCTTTGTCGTCTCCTCTGTTAGAAGAAGACGTGTGCAACTGCTGTTACCCCCGTCATCTGTGATCCAGAACACCACACTACCTGAGAGGGTTGTGAAGGATATGGGGACCTTAGACGTCAAGGGACGCCAACGCGTGGGGGAAGGGGATCCCTGTTCATGACACCACTTCTCGGTTTCTCTCTTTCTGTTTGCCTCATCTCTTCCGTCCCACCAATCATGACACGTGAAGCACACCCAATAGGTAGAAAAGAGGAATACCCACCTGAACGTTGTTGCAGGGTACGACTTTGTGACACTTGCACTTCAGCTGCTTCCCACAAGAACGAGTGACTTGTTTGCCAAGTGCACAAGGGGACAGAGATTCAAAACAAAAGGAAGGTATTGCTGCCGCCGCTTGTGCGAGTAGCCGCATTGTAAAACAAGAAAAAAAAGGAGAGCACTAGAAAATGTCTCTCGATCCAAGCAAGATCTCTATCATTAGCGCCACTAAGGTCGATCCCCAAAAACTGAGCAAGGTGGGCGACGCCGTCGACGAGCGGCAGAGGCCTCAGCAAATCCAAAAAGCCCAAGCGGCGGAGCGGCGATGCAATTTTTGTTGCGTGGCCTACGGCTCCCTCATTGATAGCGTCATGGTGGTCTTTCTCACGTCGGCGCTGACAGGGATTGCCATCTTTGCCGAGAAACGCGTGAACTACAGTTTGAATGGTGTGATGCGCCAGGTAGCGTGGTTGGCCTTTCCCGGCACCCTTGTCGGTGCCACGATGCACTACTTTCTGTCAGAGGCCATGTGGAGTGGCAAGAAGAACTCCTGGGGCCAGGCATGGATGAAGGCCATGGTCATGAACACCCTGGTCTGGTGCGGCGGCGTGGGTCTCGGGACGCTTTTTTGGCGCAAGCTCATGCCCATGTCTGCGGCGGGCCGTCGCCTCTACCACCGCTACCCGATCCCAACCGAGCCGCTGGAGATGCGTGTGCTGCGTACTAGTAAGGAGTTCTTCACAGGCATGGGCTGGTCCTACTGGCTGGGCGGCGTCGCCAGCGGGCACATGGGGTTGCTGACGGTTGTGGTGTTTTGTGTGTACAATGACCGTCCCTACATGATGATGGCCCCGGAGGGCACCTATGCGAAGAATTGCATGCCGCCGTGGCGCCGGCAGCAGCTCGCCCTCATGGCCAACGTGCCGTTGCCTGGCTCGGTAGGGCTCGCCGCGGGTGAGGAAGCGAGTGGCAAGAGTTATGTAGGGCATGATGGTCTGACAACCGGAAAGGGTGTTGAGATTGGGTTCAGCAACACAGAGGGGAAGCGCAAGGCTATTTCCTAGCACGCCTGGAAAACAATTGTGTCGCTTTCATTTCCTCTGAGGGTCTGTCATGCCACATTGTCTTTACGTGTTTTCTCTAGTCACACAAGATACTTGTAATCGTTCGGACACCGATGCTTGATGTACGAAGTTAGCCAGAAGGCATCAGTTGCCTAGCCATCTTCTCTGGTCGCCTTCGAAGGCGGTGAGTTAGTTAGAGGGCTGCTATCGGGTGCTTCGACCCAAAAATCAGAAGGGAATGGTGCAGTGCAGTCACACACACATATTATGGTGATGGGTTAGCTATAAGTGCTGAGGAGATTATATGCCTTCTCTTCCCACGCCGACACTGTCTGTTAGGCTTGAGGGCATAGTTTAGGATCGGCTGTTGTTATCTTTTTCTCCGCAAAAAAAAAAAAAGACTTTGTGCAACGAGACAGCGACGAACATCCCTGTGGCGGTGTTGAAGCACAAACCATGGCCAAGGACAGACTGCGTTATCGTGATGCTCGCAAACACGCGCTTGGCTCCGAGGCAGTAGAGCAGTCCATTGGTATCACGCAGCTCATCAGCGCGGCATCGGTGTCCCCGCTGCAGAGTGGAACCGAGTCCGCCTTGGCAGACCGTCCGGTGGGTCTCATGAAGTGGTCCTTTGATGACACCATTGTGGAGGAAATGCTGCCCGTAGGCGTCACCTTTTCCTCAACCCTTGCCGCTGCGGCGCCCTCGACTGCCGTAGACAAGGCCCCTCCACGGGAGGCGACCATAGACACTGCCCAACGCGCGGCGGATCCAGCAGCATGCAGTCTACTGGTGCGTGTGGTGAGCGAGGGCGTGCCGGACACGGTCATTGAGGGAGTACTGCGTTCGCGCTTCGCAAAGATTCGCCGCGCTTCGGTGCACTTTCTCACGCCTATAGACGTTGCCTGCTGCGCGTCTCGTTATGTCTGGGTGCGTGGTGTGGACGCACAGACGGCACTGGCGTGTCTCGAGCAGGTCGCCACACCCCGCCGAAAGACTGCTGTGGAGAACCGACCAGGAGAAAATGCCGCAGGAAAGGCAGAACTGGTGCGCACCCCGAGTGGGGAGCTCTGGCTCGGTCCAGCGCAGGTGATTGCCGTGCCCTATGATGCACCCTTCTTCCCCCTCGCAATGCTACCGTCTCTCCGTTACACGGTGGTCATGCGCAACATTCCTGGAAGTTTGAATAGTCTCCTGCCACGGCTGACGTCGCTGCGAGACAAGGGGTTCTTAAACTACGGTCATATGGCAAGACACGGGCTGGGGAGCCTGCGTGCGTACGAACAAGGCAAGGCCCTACTTCACCGGGACTACGTCGGTTTTCTCACGCAGTACGTGAAGGGCCTCACCGAGGGAACCCCAAGTGTCTTACGCGAGCTCCCTGCGTTACTGGAGGCTCTCTCGAACCCCAAGGCCAGCACGCAGGACTGGCAACACGTTATGAAAGGCATCGGGATGGGCGTGCGCCAGGACAAGGATGCCATCCCACGGTGGGAACAGACGGGACTGTTCGCACCCCACCACGCGATGCTCTCCGACTTTGTCCGGCGGGCCGCCGATGTGGCACCGCGCCATCACGATTCAGCGCAAGTGATACGAGAGGCCATTCCGCGTCGTGTGCTGCAAGAAAAATTGCGTGTGGTCAGTGAAGTTCATTTTAATGCCCAGGCATCGATTCGGTGGAATGGGATGAACGCGGTGAGAAAACAGCATCGCAGTGCATGCGTACCGGACCGCGTACAGGTTGGCGATGTGGTGCTCCTGCCAAATGACGTTCGGCACAACGCTAACAAGGATGATCCTTTGTCTCGCGCCTTTTCGCTGGCAGACGTATATGAAGGCATGGCTGATCACATGCACGCAAGCATGGTCAGCGCAGCCCATCAAGACTGGGTCTACCTGGCGCAAGACACCCTTGAACGGGCAAGAGATGAGGCCCTCGCCTCTGGCCGTTTGCGCGTCGTGGCGTCCCAGTCAGAGGCAGATACGTACACAGTAGACCAGGTGGTGCTGCCCCTCTACGGCCGCGGCATCGCCTCGCTGCCGTGCTTCTCACGTCAGACGTCGGGTTCAGACTCTCACACACAAGCGCTGGGCCAAGCAAGTGATATGTGCCATGCATTGGCGCGGGAGCTGGATGTGGAGGGGCTCTCGCAGATGCGCACCGCGCCATTGGCGACCTATCGCCACCTTGTGCAAAAGCCCCAGCGATTTGCCGCGTATGTGTGCGACGAGCATCGAGGTTGGGACTGGGAGATTGGTAGCGCAGAGGGCTCTACACAACCTGGGCAGGAAGCAGGAGAGGCCACGGGAATGTCTCTCAAAGCGTCTCTCTACAAGGACCAAGAGGGGGTGACGCGAGTGCGGTCACCTCTGATGGTGTTGAATGGGAAAAACCTAATTGCCCGACGAGGCATTCGTGGCTCGCGAGGCGGGGGTGCCGGCAGCAGCCGCGGTCCCCAGCACCCGTCTTATCCTCCCACACCCCATGACGCTGACCTGGCTCGTCATCACTTTCTTAAACCAGCACGGAAACCAGGCATGATGTGCGTGGTGCAGATGGAGCTGCCTCGAGGATCCCCCATCACCTCGGCGTTACGGGAAGTGTTTCAGTTCACCACGCTTTCTCCCAGCGCCATCTTCCACCTGCTCTCACGCAGGTAGCGTGGTCACCGAACACTGTCGGCCCGTCATCGTTTCGTGTCACGGTGGCAGTTAAGAATTCACAGGTTCAAGTGCACGCAGGTATACATAAAAAAAAAAAAAAACGCAACGCGGGGTTACTAGGTGGTGTATTCTTCACTTGTTTGCTGTCATGAAAATTCCGCAAGACGAGTATTGGTACGGGTAAACAATCATTCCAAATGAAAATGTGAAGGCCTTCCCATTTATGTTAACCTTTATGACTGTCTGTACTCCCCTCGCTCTTTCTCTTTCTCCCTCTCTCTACCACGTTTTACTCAACGCTTCATTGATGTGCAACCAGTACGAAGATATTTATTGCACGTACACATCCTATCATAGACTAGTTCCTGACCTGCTTCTCTCCTCCCCTTTGTTCGCTAGCAAATACACTCTCATAGAAGCCCGTTCCTGGCTCATTTCTCTCCTCGCACGTGAAAGAGGAAAACACCAAACAAGCAAAAATAAAGTGATCCATGGAACGAACGCGCCTCGATGGCGTTAGAGTATCCCTGCGTCTGTGCTTTGTGAAACTACCGGGAACCAATGACCGACGCATCTTCCGCGACGTTATGTTGTTGCGGGAGCCAGAGGACAAAAGCTTTCAAGACCTCAGCGACGTTGTAGAGAAGAAATTAGCCTTTATGGAAATTCCACCCGCCGATTTTACCGTGTTGCACACGGAAAACAACGGCGCAGGTGACAGGGTCGTTGTGGACGATGCTTACTTCAGTGAATTGGTGGAGGGTTGGTTTCGTCAACTGTACGCCCGCCTGCGGCAGCAGCGCAAGACTTCAGGGAAAAGCGCACCAGCCGAGGAAGGTAAGAGAGATCGTACTGGAGTGTCCATTCACACTGGTTCCTTCTCACAGGAGGCGCAACCCCTCACATTGCTCGGCGCAAGCCCTGATAAGCAAGAGCACACGGACACAGACGTCGGACCGACGACGAACGCCAACTCGGTGGCGTCTTCTTCCTCGGCTAGCTCTAGTGACAGCGACGACAGCGGCAGCCATCGGCGGAGAGGAGGTCCGTTAGAGATAGCCGTAACGTTTGACGTCGAAGTGAACCGTCTTCGCAACACTGGCACGGCCACCACCACAGCAGGGGCGACAGGAAACCCGCTAGAGCATCGTACCTACTCTGGCAGCAGTGCGCAGTCTGGGTTGGCACGCGATACTCCCGGGGTGCCGTCGCCAACCTCGCAGCCTTCTCCAGGTGTGAAAGGTCCTGCAGCGCTCGGTGCCAGTAATGCGACCCCAACGTGTGTTCCGCTCACGGTGCAAAATTTAACAGCAGTCATGAAATCCGGTGGGCTTGCGGCGCCCGCTGCCGGGGCAGCGGCCGTCGCCACGGTCACGACCGCCGCGCCTGTCGTTACCGCAACCACCGCTCTTCCCGACAGGACCATTCGTGGGGAGGTGCTCGTGCGAGTGGGTGATCTTGTCTGTCCTCCCGCTACTCCACACTTTTACCTTCGGTGTGTTGCTGTGGATATCCGCTTCAAGATGCCCAAGCCTGGCCTCTCCATTGGGGAAATCGACCTGTGCGACGTGGCAGACCCTCGTCAGGTGATAACAGGAGTGACCTTTGATGCCAGTGTTCAGAAGGAAATGAAGGAGAGCTTGCGCTGTGATGGCCGGCAAGTTCTGGAGCTCCGCCATGTGTACGTCCGACGCAAGAACGAACTGGATATGCGATACGCGACAAATTCGCACCCGCTGCTCCTCCGCATCGACCGCAGCTCCAAACTAGAGGTGGTGCAGGTCTTGACGGTGCCCATTCTGTCCCGCGCGCCTGTTGTGTCGGCCACGGAGGACGCTGTCATCTCTTTTCGAGACAGGACTAATAGCATGCGTACCGGGGGTGGCATCGTAGAACTTACAGACCTCTCTCGGCATCCACGCACAGGAGGTGGACTGCTAGGCAGCGCGGTGGCGAGTTCGGACGTGGGTGTAGGGCTCCCTTGTGCTGTGAACGGTCTGAGCTCCTCCTCGTCCAGCAGCACAGGGGCACGGCGCACGACCTTCACACTGGGCTCGGGAAATAACACGGTGGGCCCCTCGGGAGGAGGCGCTGGCGTTTCGGGTGTGGTCCCCTCCGCCTACGGGTCTCAGCTGCGACAGCAGCAGCAACAGCTGCTCTCGCAGGCCGCTCTGGTGCAGCGGCAGCTCTTGCAGCAGCAACAACTGCCGTACGAGCCTGGCGTCATTCCGGTCACCCTGCGCGATGTGCGCGCCCGGGAGGCCCTCGTCGAGCAGCACGCCAGCAGGGAGAACAAGCAGAAGGAACGCATCCGTCGTCGACTGGAGGTGAGTCAGGCGTGCATCCTGTGCGGACTGGACCTGTCAGAAGGCAAGGAGGAAGTCTGCATGGCGATGGTGCGGCGTCTGCTGGAGGCGAGCTACCGCAACAAAGGGCTCCACATCCCCTCTCACGAGCAGCTGCACGACGCACTGTGCGACCGTCGGCCCCTTCTCATGCATAAGGGAAACACAGCTGATCAGCGTGCGTGGGTGTCTGATGGGCCTGCCAAGGGCGGAACCAGCAACGGAAGGCGTCGCCCGACCCGCGTCACATGCCAGCAGACGTTTGTGAATCTGCAGACCCGCGCCAATCACGTGGTGCACTGCCGCTGTGCGCACCTGTGCACCGAGTACCAGAACGGCGGCAGCCTCGAGGACATCGCATGGTGCGAGCTCCCGATGCAAACGTGCTCGCTCTGTGGGCTGCCTGGGGCCTTTGTGGCGTGCTATCATCCAGACTGCAAAGAGGTGTACCATTCGGTGTGTGCGCTGTTTAGCCAAGGCTACGTGAACTTTGGGAAGAAGGACCCTTTCCTGCCGTGTCCCGCGTGCCCGCGTCACACCCAAGTCATTCTGACGCACAGCGCCAAAAAACAAAAGGGGACGTCCACCGCAACGGATGTCCTGCACGTCGATGAGAGCTGCTGGGCTGATGAGGACATCGCATTCGACTCACGCGTCGTCGCCGCTGGGGATCTGCGCGACCCAGACGAGAACGACGGCGAGTAAGTCGGCCCGACGCGCGCATTTGTTTGCGTGGCGAAGTGAAGTTTCACCACATTTTTTTTTTTTGTGTGTTATCCCACACTTTTCAACCATAGATTCTCCTTGGATAGAGTTCGTTACGACCTGAGCAAGAGTAAACGATACAAATCACACGCTTCACAAGAGTAGAGTTGTCTGCGGGACCGCCACAATTTACTTGTATCGCTGGTGGAGCTTCCCTCGTCTTAACACGCCGAAAGTACGTCGCCAACACTCACTTTCCGTCTTGCGTGACGGGTGCGAAACGCTCAGTGCAACGTGCGCAACTCGTGTGTCCGTTCACGGCGACGCGGAGGTGCACAGACAAATCAAACTGGTGAACTACGACGAACGTCGCAAGAGCGAGCCTTTGATGACGGTAAGGCCAAAAGTGAATATATTCGGCTTATTTTCGCTCGCGACGGGAAAATGCGGTTTTGGCCGCGCTGCATAGCGCTACATTATCTCTTTCTCCCTCCCACCCCTTCGTTCTCCCCTTCTCACAATCTTTCATTTTTTCCCCCTTTTAGCACAGAGTTCCGTTTCCGTAGACTAGAGTGTCGCGTTGCATTTTTCGTGACTTCCTTCTCTGACAATACACATTCTCTTTTTCTTTCTCTTCCTTGACGTAGACCACCACCTTCCTCTCCTCCAACCCCATCCTTTCATCCTCCTGTGTCATACACAAGGAATAGCTCCTTTATAGCCTCCAAACAAACCGCCGAGAATAGAATAAGGGTGGTGCACAACGATTACGCACGGGGTACAGGCATATCAATACTTCCGAACCCTTCTCCCCCGCCCTCCCTCCACTTTCATCCACACGCACACATAACCACAGAGACACGGCTCGAATACTGCGCTCCAGCCCTTGAGCAGGCGAACGGGCAGCGATCGAGAAGAGGCTGGCAAGTGGTTAGACAAAAACGTAGGGCGTTAAGTGTGTTGTTCAGGAATACTCGGACCCCGGCATCTATACGAATGTCCGGTCGTGTGACCCCAACCCCGACTCCTCCTCCGAAGGGCTGCGAGCTCATCTGCGACAATGTATTTGAAGACCCGGATCCTCCTCATTCAAGCGATGAGGAAGAGGAGCTTCTGAAACGGCGGGAGCCCACCATGCTGCGCCGCGGCAAGAAGCTCGTAGCGCCGCAGGCCCCCGACGCGGCACGACACCGTCGGTACACACTCGTCTTGGACCTTGACGAAACCGTTGTCTACGCCCGTGATGGGCCCCTGTACACGCGAGCCTATCTGCGTGACTTCCTTGACGCTATCAAGGACCAATTCGAGGTTATCATCTGGACTGCAGGAGATCGCGAGTACGCCAAGAACGTCCTTGCGGGCATTAACGTGGGCCACGTCGTTGACCACCTCATATACCGACACAAAAAGTGGTTCAACGAGGAGGACTACACCAAAGACCTGAGCCAGCTCGGCCGCGACCTGAACCACACCGTGATCATTGAAAACACCCCCGATTGTGTTCGTCAGAACCCAGGCAACGGCATCATTGTTGAGGACTTTGAGGTGCCCCTCCCCACCGACACGGATGCGGAGGACCGCGAAGCGACACCACCACCGTCATCTCCTGCGCCGTCCTCGTCGGCATGTCTTCAGGAGTCTGCTGAGTCCGCCGAGGCTGCAGAGAGCCCGCGCCGATCACGCGGCGGTAGCGCTGCCGTGTCTTCTTCCACATCCGCCCCGGCACCCCTTGCAAAACCCAAAAGGGTCACCACTGACCGCACCTTATTGCTTCTTCGTGAGGTCCTCGAGGCGCTGGCGAATAGCGGAGAAACCGTGCCCGTGTTTCTCTCTCGCTGTGAACTGCTCTCCAAGCAGACGGTGGTGGGCTGTGATGGGCAGGACATTCCCATTTACTACCTTGGGACGCGCCGCCGCCGAAGCGATGCTGGGTCACCGCGTAAGTCGGTGAAGGCAAACCGTGACCGCGCTTCCGCATCACCGGCACGCGGGTCATCGACGTCCCCGGATCCTGCGGAAATGGGCGGGGCTAGATTGGACGTCTCGGAAAGGGCGGCTGTGGCGCGGGAGGACCCCAAAGCACCAGCGCCAGACGCGGGAAAGAAAGCCTCCGTGCCGGCAGTAGAGGGTTCCAGGGGGAGCACCCAAGGCAGCGGCGGTAGAAAGCGGGAGGAGGAACCCCCCACGAAAACACCACGCAAAGACTCCGCAGCAGGCGCCGCTGCGTAGCTGCACGGGGCACCTATCGTCCGCGTTTCAGTTACCCTGGTTCGGGCGTCGCTCAGACCAGACATTATTTTTTTTTTTACAAAAAAAATCTTTGTCACGCGCGCTGCTTGACGCACGCTTGGGCCATGCAGACATGCTCCACGTGAAACCGGTTGGTGGCTGCCCCCGTGACTCACGGATGCGTGCCTCCGGGCGAGCCTCTCTCAATCCACTCACGCCCAGTCTCTCTAACAACGAATTCATTTGGTTCCTCCGTTTTTGCTTTTGTGTTCCTTCGTTGGAGGCGGTGGGATCACACGCGGCATCCATCGCTTTAACGCTCCGCGCTTGGATCGTGTCAAGAGACCAACGAAGCAAGGCTATCCTGCAAGGCTGATGGTGTGACAAAGCTGTCCTCGCATCGACGCAATGGCCCGTGTCGGACCTTTTAGCAAAACGACGGAAACGCGGAGTGGCTCTGTTCCTCTGTGCACGGCAATTAGCATGACACATTGGACGGTTGTGCTTTAAAAGGACTGTTGTCTTCTTGGTAGCGCTCTCTGCGCTATGTCTTTCTCCTCTCCGCGTGTCTGACAATTTCTTGCTCCACATTCCTTTCCGCGCCCCCAATGCACCATTGCAAACAGAGATAGATACCTATTGAACTAGCCAACAAGCTTGTGCTTTCTCTTTGTACAGTGTGCCTCCCTCCTCTTTTGTGTGGTTGTGCGTCATTTGCCCTTCCTCATTCTGTATCGAAACTTGCTGCCCTCGTTTTCATTGCCTCCCATCTCTTTTCCTCACCAACGCACCAAGAGGGAAAAGAAAGCGTTCCTAAAACAGCAACCGTATCATGAAGCTTGAACCTCGCGAGCGCCGCGTGGCGCCTAATTACCTCATCGATAACGCGGATGCCCTGGACCTTGGTAAGCTGTACCTCGGCTGGGCGGTCAAACGCAAGCACGGGGCGAAGAGACCGCCCGCCGCCACCTCCTCCAACACGCCTGTAACCAAGAAAGCGGCGTCTAAGAAGGAAACCAAGAGCGCCACCGCCAAAGCACCCTCGTCCAAGAAGACGACGCCCGCCGCCAAGACCAAGAACGCGATCAAGAGCAGGAGCAAATCCACAGCTACACTCACCGCCCAAGAAAAGGGAAAGAAGCAACTGGCGAAGAAAGCTGCGGCTACACAACAACCGACCCGCAAAGGCCAGACGGCCCAGAAGAAGTCCACCGCGAAAAAACTGCAGGTCAGCATCAAGGAAGACAAGGGGTTCCTGCCGGTGCCACCCCTCGTGTCAGCGGACGCCTCGACCTCTGCCCAGCAAGCCTCAACGCCGCCCGCGGGGGAGGGCTTCGTGACGCCCTTTGTCCGACTTATGGACGGCCGCACCATCACCATCACCGCCAACACAGCTTCCTTGGTTGGTGATCTGAAGCAGCAGCTGTACGCTGTGCTGCACCCGGGTCAGCTCATGGATCGCCCACCCAGCCTCCTCTTCAATGGCAGCGCCCACCACGCAGACAACCTCACCTTGGCGCAGGCCGGGCTGACGAGCAACAGTGTCATTTATTACTTTTGAACGGAAGCAACTTTGAAAAGGGCGCCGCCGCCTTGCGGAGCGGCGTCCCGTGACCTCCTTCACTTCCGCCGTGCTTCTCTTTTCGCTCTTCTCCCTCACTGTGATCTGAAGAATTCGTTTTTTTTACGTGTACTATTCGTTGTTTGTTCCGTCCTTCACGCTGTCTGTGCTGTTTTCCGTTTGTCTACCCGTAGGGGGCCCCTTGGACTCCCCGCGCACTTGCGATCCCCTCATCGTTGTCTGACATCGCACTCAAAAAGAAAAAGAAGAGAGAGTGATTGAAAGAGAGTGCCCTCCCGTACCACTGAAAAGGGGTTTGGCGCGGCATGCCCTCGCCCCTGTTCGCCTTGCTTTCCCCGTGCCTCCCAAATGGTCCCCTCCCCCTTCCCCCCACCCTCTTCTTTCCCTCGGCCGCTAGTCCATGCCCCCCCTCCTACAAGGCCCTTTCGGGGGGCCGCCGAGGGGGCCAACCGGGACGGTGCCCGGACCTTCTAGAAAGAGCGGCTAGGGGAAGGCGGGAGGCAGGAGATGCGGGAAGCTTGGGGGCCATCGCGAGTGGGCGGAGCCATGCGTTGAGGTGGCAGGGGGCGTCCCCACGCACCGTTGGTGTGCACAGTCGCTGTTTCTCATTTTAGGTGGGGTGCTTGCGTTCCGGTTGCGTGTAAGACAGCGGAGGCGGGGAAGAGGAAGAAAACGAGTGGTGGTGGTGAAAACAACAACACAAAGACGTGCAGGTTACGCCACCGACGCTGGTTCCAGCAGGGCACCCCGCAAGGTGTCCATGTCCTCCACGGTGAGGTGAAGGGCTTGCTGGACGTACGCTTCGACGGAGCCGTACTTCTCGCGCACGTAGGCGAGCGCCTTTTGCAGCCACGCCGGGTCCACCGTCCAGAGCACGTGCATGGAAGCCTCGTCCATGCCCAGGCCACCAAGGTAGTTCGTGGCGTCGGCGGGACGCTGCAGGTAACGGTTCGTGAGAACAAAGTCCTCAAGGATCGTGTCTTCGGGCACGCCGAGAATGGTGAGGAGAAGCGCCGTCATCCAGCCGGTCCGGTCTTTGCCGGCGGTGCAGTGGTAAACCACAGCCTCCGCTGCCTTGTCGGGGGCCAGCTCGGTGGCACACACGGTGTCCACGAGGAAGCGAAAGATGCGTGCGTAGGGTTCGGTAAAGTTCTCAATGCGGTCGTAGTAGTTTTTCTGCATCAGATCCGAGGTGATTTCGGCCGTAAAGGCCTTCCCGCTGCGTGCCCAGTCTTGCATCAAGGAAGCATCGGAGGAGACAATGTGGCGATGAATGCCTTCAAAGTCATAGGGCTTCGCCTCCAGCTCCGAGGCCTTGCGCAGGTCAAAGACGTGGTGCACGTGCAGTGTGTCCTGGAGTACCGTGGTGGCCACCGTGGCGGGAACAAGGTTGAGGGCGTCGCTTCGGTAGACGAGGCCGTACTTGATGGCCTTGGTGCCACACGCGGTTTTGTAGCCTCCGAGGTCGCGGAAGTTCGTCGTTCCGGGAACGTCAAGGCGACGTTCGTGCGCACTGTTGCGGTCGGTTACCATGGGTATTGTCGTTACTTGAGGGGAAACAAAAGACAACTGGAAGGGTAGGCTTGAATGCGTTCTAGACGTGTTGCGTGTGTGTGTGTGTTGAGGCGATAGAAAGAGCGAGATACAAAGAGCGGTTCTGTGAACAAGGGAATGAAAAAAAGGAGAGGAAGGGGAGGGCAACGCAGAAGCGACAAATGCAAAGCACAAGGTACACATCACTGCCACCGGAAGACCCCCGAGAGGAGTTTCACCAGTGTCCTTGGTTCCTTCCCGACAGAGAGACAATTGGTCTGCCGTGGTCGCAGTGGTGTGTGCAAGCTGCGTGGTGAAGCACGCCTCAACGCAGCGAAGCACGGAGCGGCAAGAGGCTGCCTGTGTTCCTGTTTTTTTGTTTTCTTCCTGCACGCGCAGTAAGGGAACGGAGGGCGATGGGTGCACCCTCCGAAAGCAATCGCACAGGGAAAGCGGAAAATGCAAGAAATAAAGAGAACGAGAGAGTGAGAGGAGGAAGGAGGAGCGACTACCGGCCAACGCCGAGACGGGTGCTAGACGTAGTAATCCTTCTCCATTTTACTGGTGCCCAAGGGACCAAAGAAACGCTTGAGACAGTCCAGGCACAAGTTCGTTGAGTACGGCTTATTGCGCAGAAACTGGCCTCCACACGGGGGTGTGGGCGGCCGCTCTATCGCGTCACCGTCATGCGAGCTCTTTGCCCCAAGGCCAAATTGATTGGGTGAACCGGCCGCCTGCTGCTGCTGCCGCCGGATATCGGACATCGTCCGCATGGACTCCTTCTGCGTCGTGTTGAGGCACGCCATCGTGATGTACATGAAGGAGAAGGGAATCACAAAGCATCCACCAAAAAAGGAGGCAAGGATGCAGAGGATGCCTGCTGCGAACTGCCACCGCTGACCTGTGGACTCTGTGAACGTGTCGCGTACCTGGTACAGCACAAGGATGGAGCGGATGAAGATGTAGAAGCAGAGAACCATGGTGACGATGAAAAAGCCGGCAAAGAAGCGGTACGTGCGCTTCGCCACGCAGGCACCGACAATGGGGCAGAAATGGTCAAATTCCTCTACGCAAACGTCGCTGAACTGGCAGTGAGTGCTGCGAGGCGGACGAATGACATGACACGTGCGGCACGGTTTGCACTCGACTTCCACACCGTGTACCGTGACAAACTCTGAGTGCGTTGGGGCCTTGTCGCGTGGAGCAGGTGGTACAATACCGGGGTCGATGCACACGCACAGAAAGAGGCACGCGAGCGAGAGAAACATAAAGACGCCGCCAATGACGTAGCTGTACACTTCCCCGCGCGGCACCACAGATGTGAGAAAGATGAGACCAAACAAAAGCACAATCACGACGAGGAAGAGGCAGTGGTACCACTGGTGGCTCACTGTCAGACAACACACACGCGTGAACTTGCCCAAAGCTTTTTTCGGGCCAGTATTGACTGGCAGGCCGCTGGCGGAGTAATGGGTGTTCGGGCCGCTTCTTGCGGCCGCGCCATTCGGGCTGTCCGTCGTCCCCGTTGCCGGATCTACCTGAGGTGTGCCAGCCATCGATAGGGAGGCCGCGGTGGCGCCAGCAGAATTGTATCGTGTTGCATTGTTGGGAGTGACAGTGTGGGGGGCTGTGGCGGTCGCCGCTGGTATCCCAGCACTGGCAGCCGCCCGTGTGGCCTGATCGGTGGCTGCCGTTTCCCTCTCCTGAGCCTCCCGCAACTCACAGGCCTGCCTCTCACGCTCGGTCTGCTGCTTCACAAAGGCCGTGTAGGCTTCCATCTTGTCGGCCGGGGGAGGCGTGCACGGTCGGGGTCGGCGTGCGCTCGAGCGTCTCGAGTCCGGCAATAGCACTTTTTGCGTGGACACCGTCTCCTCGTGCGCCTGACGAGAGACCTCCTTTGCACCTTCTGGTGGTTGAGAAAACCTCTGGGAGTACTCTGTGGTGGAGGGAGCGTACGGACTGTTGGACTGTCGTTCTGTCACAGAAACGGGGACTGGCGCTGGGCTGTCGCGTGTTCGCGGCGCGCTTGCAGGGCCACTGGCAGGGGAAAAGAGATGCGAAGACGGCGAAGCCTGTATGGGGAGCACAACGGTGGGGTCCTCCTCCTCCTCGCCAAAGACCTCCAGCACAGCGCGTGAGTTTTGGAATCCGCAGCCGCTGCTACCACCGACGCGGGCATCTTGCAACGAGGTCTGCCCGTCACCCATCTCTTGCCACATGATGAATACCAGATAGACGGGTGACACTGTGTGCTGAAGGGAAAGCAGGATAGAGTGGATGTGGCTGACCAGGACTATGTGAAATGCAAGGAGAGAGCACAGAAGAAACTGTAAGGAGGAGGAGAACTGAAATATATAAATAGATGTAATACAAGCGAGACACAGGAGCAAAGAGCACAGATTCGAAGGAGGGTGAAAAAGAAAAAAAGAGTTCCTTCTGTAGGCTAAAAAGGTTGGATTCGCCAACAGGAATTACGCACGAGATGCTGCAGCAGAAAACGTAGAAGCTACTCACAGGGCCCAGACTACGATGGAAATGGTGCAACGCGCTACAAACCCTACGTCTCCTGGTGCAAATCTTTTGTTCCAGTGCTCAAGAGAGGCATGATGCGAGTGGGAGCCGTGGCCACGACGAGCAATTAAGATGGGGAGGCGGCGGGACACCCATACATGTGAACAAAGAGAGGAAGGACAGTGAGAGAGCAAATTGAAAGAAGCAAGTTCCAGGCCAACGTGCATGTTACCTGATACCCTGTGGAGTTTCGTCTTCCTTGATTCAGCAGAGCAGCTCTGCGGTGTCCTCAGCGCGGACGATAACGCGAAAACGGATCAACGCGGACCGGGAAATATGACCGCAAGGAAAGGAGTGGTTACTCGATCCTCGATGCAGTGGATTTGCATCCGTCCGCATTGTTTTTCTTGTTGCATGGACATCCTCGTTGCAATTCTTGTTTTGTATTTCCTTTAAACACTGAGTCGTCACGCCGCGAAAGTTGGCATGTCGTTGGTGATTAGTCCGAGCTGCTGCTGCACCCGACGGCGTTGTTGAATGAGGTGGCATCCGTGCATCCGTCAGAACTCCCACTGGGTGGTGGGTGTGTTGGGTCCGCGCCAAGGGAAAGAGCAACAACACACACAAACTGGCTTCCTTCTTGTTTGCGTAAAATGTGTCACACCCTCCGTCTCTCTCAGGAAATAGACTGCTTAACTTTCTTCGCAGCTGCTGCGGACTTCTGCTTCCGCTCTTGCTCGAGCTCTTCCTCAAGGGTGTCGACATCGAAGCCGAGGCCGCGCATCTCTTCGAGGTAGCGCTGCGTTGGGTCCACATCTTCGTCCCCATCCGCGGAGGCCCCTGCTGTCCCCGACTCCGCCGCCAGCTGACGGCGTTTCCGCTTCATCGCCCAAGAGAAGGCCGCGAGCCCGACGGCGCAGATCACAAAGGCTCGCAGTCCGCGAGTCGCCACTTGCTTCAGAATAGCAGTGTTTTCCTCGAACGCTTCTTGCCCGAGTTCCTGTGCAATCTTCATCTGCTCCGCCGCTTTAGCGTCCATCTGAGGCGGCACCGCATCTCCGGGATGATGACCCCCTGTCTGCGGCTGCGCTGGTCCACCAGACGGCTTGTCACCACTGCTCTTTCCTGTGGGCGTGTTGATGGTCGAGCACCATCGGTGGTTGCCTAGCGAGACGGGTGTTGCACCGGCGGCGAACCGGCGCAGCGGAAACACAGCTACACGGCGCATTTCGCTTGTATTTGTGCGGGAAGGAAAACAATACTCAGGTGAATGTCGCGGTCCCCTCCAAAGCTATACTGGGTTCTTGTGTGTTGGTTCCTGACCACTCTTGCAGTCAAGCACCCGAGTTGCTGAAAGAAAGGCCTGGCGATAAAAACGGAATGGGAGAAAATAAAGGTAAGCAGATGGGAGACCGTCGAATATTTAGCGAAGGAGACAGTGCCATGCACTTGTAATGGGTGACTGCGTCGCGTAATTTCACAAACCACATAACTCCATACCTGAGAGGAGTGCCTGCTTGGACTGAGGTGCAGAGAAATCACCAAGAAAGTAACATGGGCCCGCCGTCGTCAACGCATTGGCCGACGTGCAAGCACCAGCAAGAGAGAATCGAAGAAGGATGACGAGTACGCCACCCGATGCCTCGTATTCCCGTGTGATTCTTCATGCCTGCCGTCGCAGAGTCTGTCACGAGTCCCCTTCTCGCGGCATGGTGTTTATCCAAGTGTGGCAATGCAGGGAATGCCAATGGCACCAGTCTCGTATTTTGGCTTTGACTCGCCCTTCGTGCTCTCCCTCTCCCTCCTTCTGTCTGTATATGTATCTGGTCCTGTAGATTCCATCTGCCTCCTTCTGTCGAGAACAAGAAGGCGGACAGGCGAGAAGGAGAGAACGGTTGTGCGCGTGGGTATTGATCTGGCAACGCCGAAACGCATTTCTTGCGATCACGCGGAATCGTTCGCCCACACGCATCGTCCCCTCCCAATAAGGAGACAACGAAAAAAAAAAGGAAATACCAATGATAATGCAAGCCGTGGTATAAGAGTCAGTTTGGTCGTTTGCTCGACGGGCCTCCACACAGTTCTGGACGCTCAGATCTATCAGATCGCGAGGCTCACGGTCGTCGCAAGGGAGAGGACACAGAGGAGAAACAAAAGACGTAGTGGCAATATAAGTAGCGTCACATATTTAAGAAAACTTTACATTAAGGTTCAACAAGTCTAGGTGCCACAGCAACAACAAACAAGGGCTCGGATGCTGCACTTGGTTTTTAAAAAGAAAAGAAAGGAGGAAAAAACAACAACTCACAGGAGTGCACTTCTGCTCGCTACGTCCCTACAGTTTGCAGAGGTGCTACTATCCGTTGCGGAAAGCGGCTCTCGTAAACAGGTGTGCCAGATTCACTTGTAGGCAAAAGACCAAGGTGTACAAGCACTCCGCTGGAAAAACCGCGTCCAGAAGAGGGATTCAGCTATAGAACCGATGCTGTCGTAAGGTCGTCCGTGGGGTTCTCTCTATGAAGATAAAATGCAAAAAGAAAACATGTCAGCTTGGTCAACGGCACCAACAGACTCAACGCAAATTCGTTCGTCGCCTTTCGCCCGCTGGGCTACCAGTCATCTGTCGCCTTGACGTCGTTGAGACGGTGGGCACTGCTGGTGCGGCGCTTGCCCTTGAGACTGTTGCTGCGACGCCGACCACGGATCGAACGCGGGGAAGGGTTGGCACGCGGTGTGCGGCCCGTGATGCCGCCGTCCACGCTGCTATCACCATCGTGGCTCGCGGACGCCGCGCTGCCTCGGGCACTGCCCACATCGCCGTTTTTGCGGCGGGCAGAGAGCGCACGGTACGGGTGACCGCCACTGGGGTTGGCTGAATGGTGAGCAGCAGGCGTGTGACGGCTGTTTGCAGCCGGACCCACCTCGTGGGCAGCAGGCGGCACCGCACCCGGAGCAACGCCGGTAGCCTCAGGTGCTGTGGGCGGCGCCATCGACCGTGCCGGGCTGCTCGTTCGGCTGAGCGCTGACAGGGACGATACGCGATGCATGACAGAGATGGTGGATGGGGAGGTTGCGGAGATGAGCGGGGAAGGACGGCGCACAAAGGTGTTCCCAGATGGGCTGCTGGCGTGTGCTTGAGGGAACGCAGAAGTGGTTGACGGCGTCGTAGCGGGTCGGCGCGCGGAGTTGCCGCCTCCAAAGCTTTGCGGCGGCTTGATGAGGTCCTCCTCCCCAATGAGAGAGGGAGTGCGGGGTGGGGTCGGCATCCGACGAGGCGTTGGTGGGCGGCGTGTCACTTGCTCCGTCAGGGCGTCCACCTTCCTGCCGAGAATGGTAATGACGGACTGGAGGTTGCGGCAATCGGCCTCCCTCGCCGCCAGCTCTTGCGCCACAGTGGACAGCCGTTCCTCGAAGCTCTCCCGCTGGCGACGCAGCTCTGCTTCAAAGATGATCTTCTGCCGGAGCAGTTCGGACCGGAACGCGTCTAATTCATCGGTGCTCATGGCGTTCTAATGGAAAGGCAACAACGAGAAGAGAAAAATATATGCGACTGTGATGAGTTCACAAGAATGCGCGTGGCGTTTAATGGAACACGTGGGATTGGAGTAGGATTCTCTTGCAGTGGTTCCGGGAGCACATGAGGCGAACGAAAGAAAGTAAGGAAACAGAAAGACCAGGTAGAAACATTTGTGGAAGGGGTGGACGAGGAGAAGTGGGACACGGTTAGGAACGACGTCGCAAGGTGCGCAGTCATGACATAGCCTCTCCTGGAAAGAGCGTGCGAAACAGGCGAGGTCGACGTCGACGTCACGCAGATGCACTCCAACGCCACTGAATCAGTGGGCTGTTGAGGGAAGAAATAACAACAGTACACTATTATTTTTCTTTGTTCCAATGTCTCTGGACACTATACCTGGCCTACCCTGCCGGAGAATGGGGAGAGCAGAGAAGCCTGGGCAGCAAACAAACAAAAAAAAGAGAATAATGGGATCACCTTCACGAGTGTGTGTCCACTTTATGCGAAGGCGGTTTTTGATGCGTTCCTTGATCACCGAATATGCGTGAACACAAATGGACAAGAAGAGTAAACAAGCCGCTGAGAAAGAGCCGTGCCACTCGCGGGGTTACTGGAGGCCTGCCTGGATCCATGACGACAGGCACCCGTATCAGTATCAGTAGACGTCCTTGAGATACCGGTGCTCCGCCTCCATGTTCTGGAGGACACCGAGGGCCGATAGCCTTCCCTTCTTGCCCTTCTGTTGGAGCAGCGAAACGAGTGCGCGGTCGACATCCTTGGCCATCTTGGCCGCGTCGCCTGAGAGAAAGATCATGCTTTCCTTGCTGTTCATCATCATATCGTAGATGTAGTCGCCGTGCTTGGCGATGAGGTCGGTCACGTACACCTTCTCCTCTCCATCTCGGCTAAAGGCGCATTCGAGCAGGCTGATGACGGGCGAGGAAAGAGGGCGTGGGTCCTTGCATTGCCGGCGGGCAGCCGCAACGCGTGCTTCCTCGCCCGTGGCGGTTGCATCGCGTTCCTCCATGTCAGCGGGCTCGAGACACCAGCGGGTGACCTCTTTCTGAACAAAGAATTCCGTCTCCGCGTGGCGCGCGCCAAAGAAAAAGAGACACTCACCAAAGGGCATTTCTGGTTGCTTGCGCATGAGGGCCTCGCGACGGTACAGGAGGCCGATCATGGCTGCCGCCCCTGTGCCGGGGCCAATCATCAGGAGCGGCGCTGTAGGGGTCAGTGAAGCTGGGAGGTGGAAGGTGGAGAAGCGGACATAGGCAAAGACAAAGGAAGGCTCATGCCACAGTTCATCGTGTCGAAGCTGCCGTAGCGTGCCCATCCGTTTCCTTTGTTCGCGTGCAGAGGATTGCTCGGTGGCCTGTGGGGCGGCGCGGGTGTCATCATCGTTGTCAGAGGCAGCAGAGACAGAGCTAGCTTCCTTGTCTGCAAGGGCCATGTGGTGGATGAGGTACTCGGAGGCGAGTCCCCCGGGCACGGCGCGCACGAAAATGTCGATCTGCGTGGGGTGCGTCGTGCGGTCCGTCGCGATGGAGTAGTAGCGCGGCTGTATCCGTGGCATCACCTCAAGAAAGTGGCCCACAGGCACCACGCGGCCACAGCAGCTGGGAAAGCGCTCCATGAAGTCAAGGACCGTGCGCAACGGTGCCGTGCCGACGGACTGCAACGAGTCCCCATTCGCGTGGGCAACCGTGCTGCGTCGTGCGGTGGTAGCGGCAGAGGTTTCTGCAGACACCATCTCCTCGAGCGGTCGTGGCGAAACTCTTTGAGACGACTGTGGTTGGATCAACGAAGGAGGAGGAGACGTTGTCTCACTGTGCAGTGCCATCGCCGCTGTGGCAGGGGTGCGTGCGGGGCTGACGGTGCCAGACACCGCGGAGGAGCTGCGAGACTCCGCGACGGCAGCCTCCACAGAGGCCACCACCGATGCAACACGCTGTAGGTCAATCGTACGGAGGAACTCCTTCTTTTCTCCGTCGTTGGTGCAGTACTTGGCAAGAAGTCGCAAGGCAGATTTCTTTGGCTTTCCGCAGAGATCTGTGTAATACGTCAGGGCCGTGCGTAGCGTCACGCGTGCAGGAAGGGTGTTGCACAGCACCGTGCGTGTTCGTGCCTCCTGCAGCTCCACTTCTTGGCTAAGGTCCTCCTCCGTCAACCCGAGCAGTGCCGCGCACCGGTTGACCGTGGCGGGTGGGTTTGGTGGATAAATGCCAAGGTGGTCGCCGGCTTGGTAGGTCACATTGGTGCCCTCGAGGGAAAAGGAAAGGCGGTACACGGCGCTTCCGTCGTCTTCACGGACCGCTGTCAGCCGTTGGCGCCCTGTCATCTGGAGAAGGCTCGGACGGTGCTGCGAAGGCTCGAAGAGTGGTGGCGGTGGAGGGAATGGAGCGGGGCCTGACCGTATGGCAAGCGGGTGTGAGCATCCTATGCGTGTGCCGCGAGTGGGGGTGGTCCCCGCAACGCTCGTCTTACCGCCAGGCCATTCTACAGCGTCTCGCTGCTCACTGTTTCCGTCAGCTTCCGCGCAGTCTTGCGAAGGCGACACCACGTCCGGGGACTGCCTCGTCGCGGTGCCATCAGGCAGTGCTCCTTGAGACGGAGGGTACGTTACGAACCGCATTTGTGGCTGTGGGGGCTTCATGCTGCCAGGCGTTAGTGTGAGGCCTACGTCTTGCGCAAGCGCGTGCAGCACACCGTCCTGCCACTCATCGAAGCTTTCCTCTTGTCGCGCGAAACCTCCGTGCGCGTCGCCGAAGCCGATACGATGGAGCTCACGCCCGCCTCCCTTTTTCAAGAGCGTGTTGACGCTCATAGCAGCGCGGCAGTAGTATTTGTAGGAGCTATCCCCCAATGCAAAAACAGCGTACCGAATATGGGAGAAGACAGGACGCGGACCGTCGTCATGGGGCTCGCTGCCGTCTTCCGCGGAAAGCGCCACCGCGCTGCTGGCGGTGGTACGCCCCGGAGAACAGCCGGGGCTTGGGGTGCCAGAGGTGGCCCGTGCAGAGCGGTCTCTTGCGGGAGTACCTCGACTGCTGCCGACGCTCCTCTTTCCGTGGTGTGGTGCTACCGCTGCCGCGGCGGGGCTCTGTTGAACGGCCAGCTGCATCTCTTGGAAGAGGGTCTGGAAGTTGGCGGTGGGCTCCCCTTCCCCAGCGGTTGCCACCACAAAGAGGAGAATTTCCTCATCCTCAGCAGCGGCGCCGTCAAGCCCCTCTGCGCCTTCCTGCACAGACTCTTCCTGTGGAGTACCCGCTGACCTTGATGGCTGAGTTGCTGACTTGACCACCGTTTCAGTGAAAACACCTCTGTGCTCTTCAGAGCCTTTGTGCCCGAGATGCGCCGCTGCGGACTCGTTGTCCTGTTTTGCAGTCGTGCGTGTGGGAAAGACAAACAACCCGTGGCTTTTGGGATCCTGTCGGACGTAGTGATCCAGGTACGGCCAGCGGCCCGGGTCAATAAGTGCGGCTGACACCCCGCGGTCCACGAGTGTGATGACAAGGCCTTTCGCAAACGCCTCCGCGTTGCCAGAGTCAGAGCCATAAATCACTTTGACTCGAGCAAAGGAGGAGAGCTCGGGGTCTGTAAGCGCGGCATTTCCTTCGTCTGCGACGGTAGCACTGCCCGTGATAGCCCCGCCCCCGAGGGCGTGCGTGACGTGCTGCCGGGACGCCTTCAGTTGCTCGGCGTACTTCTTTTCAAAGGCATCGTAGCCGCGGTTACCAAAGAGGGTCTCGCGCTGTTGATACACGACATAGCCTACAGCTACAGTGGCCGCGGCCACCGCCGAAACCGCAGCAACGGTGCTTGCCGATCCAGCGAGCGCGCCAGAGATGCCAGACATTTTTTATTCGAGAAGTTTTTACCGTGTGTGGGCGTGCGTATGGGCACACGTCTACAAAACTTCGGGGGACCAGATGGATGGTCGGACACAAGCGTCCTCCCTGCGAGTGTGAGTGAAATGGGATGGCAACAGCTTTCCTTCGGTGTGCAACGCGTTCTCACTTTATGAAGCACCAATTGCCGCGGACGAAGAAAGGAAAGATAGCGTTGCCTCGCTTAGAACCAATAACAACAACCACAAAAAAAATCAACCGTTCTCTTGTCCACTGTGTAGGACGTTCAACACTGGGGAACACAAAGCGAACTTCAATCAGCTAATTCATGCAAAAAAAAAAAAAAAGTGAAGCGGAAAAGTTTTCGATCGCTTTCTCTCAGGTTTGCGAGAAAGGCGGTTATTTGCAGAAAGAAAGATATTTTAACTAATGACTGGAGTGATCTTGATCCTCGTTGGAAGTGAGAGGGGGGATAGGCTACATGGAATACATATGTGTGTGTATGTGTTACAGAGAAACGTGAAGAAGGAATCATAGTGATGTAACGTCTCCAACACAGGAGGAAAACGCGGAAGATCTGGTGCAGCGCCATGCGAAGTGCGGGTGCGAGGTGGGGTGAGGAAATGGTGGTAAACCATCGTGACGCGCCTTATCTCATGTTAGATAGGTGTGCGCGCATACACGATGTGAAGCCCCTGCGTCCATGGTTGATGCCTCATTTCGTCGACAAGATACTCCTCTGGCCTACTTCAGTCTCTTCAAGAGTGATGTTTCGCATAGCGCGCACACTTTTGCCATCAGGCAGAACGCCAAATGGTGCACACTTCTCTTGAATTCACACACCAAAGGTGGCTACCAAGATTTGTGGTGCTCGCGCAGAGAGGTGTCGCATCCACCCTCACGGTGATTGCATGATTTCCTATGTTTTAGACGTGTGTTAGATAGGATGGCAAATCGTGTTGTTTTTTTCTTCTGTTGTACACGAAACGGTTACAGATTTAAGAGTTAAACGTAGAGAGCACGCTTATGCATGACGGTATCCTTAAAATATAGGTGTACTGGAGACGTAAAACATCCCGCACCACCATCAACGCGCTGGGCCTCAAGATCGCGGTGCCAATTTTCCGTGAAGGTGAACCGCGAGATGGGACCTTGGCAATCACTTCTCGGGGTTACGCATCTTCCGCTTGACTGGAGGGCGAGGACCTTTAAACTTGCGGTCCGCGTTCGTCTCCGTCAGCGATCGCAAGTCGCGAGGGACCTTTCGTCTTGGATTCGTCGTTAATCCCATCCACGACGGAGTGGTGTCTGTCGTTGACTTCCGGCTAGGTCCTGAGGAATCGCTCCGACGGCCCTGCGGTGCCCGCGACCTCGAAGAGGAAGTCTCTGTGCGACCTCTGACGGAACGCTCCTTGTCCCCACGCGCAGATCCAGGTTCGGACGAAGACCGTGCTCGTTTTTCACGACGACTGGCGGTGATGGCCTTGACGTCTTTGGACTTGTTAACGTGCACGATGCGGAGCTCACGACCGTTCAGCAGCGCTCCGCGCGTAGCTATCGCCGGCTCCACAGACGCCTTGGAGCTAAATTCCACGTAGCCAAAGCCCTTGCAGTCCCCCGAGTCGCGGTCGCGGACCAACCGCACGCGCTTCACATCCGTAATTCCCTGCTCCGTAAAAAAGTTCCACACATCTTCTTCCGAGGTATTGTAGGCGACGTTGCCGAGGAAGATGGAGGTCTCCGGAGGGTAGGCAGCGCTCTCGGCCCCAAGTGCTGTCACCACCAGATGACGGCCCTGAAAGACTACGCCGTTCTTCCTCTCGATGGCCACCGCAACGCTCGCGGCGTCTTCGAAGAGGACGTATGCAGTGGCACTGCACTTGGGGTCCTTCTTGATCTCGCCACGAAGGACACGAACGGCACGGCCAACGTCTTTCTTTCCCACTGGTGCAGAGACCGGCCCGCGGGAAGGTGCGGATGTCTCCACCGCGGCCTGCTGCCCGGCTGGCGATCCTGTTGACGACTTCGCCGCCACGGCGTTAGGGTTCTCGAGCGCCTGGCTACGGACCCGGACGGACTCAATCGCACCACAGTCTTTGAACACCTTGGCCACGTGTTTCTTGTCGATGGTATTGGGAAGATTGCCGACAAACACGGTCCGCACGTCTTCCTCTTCGTTCTTGTGTAGTGCGTGGCGCAGGACTTGTTTTTTTGACTTTTTCCGACCACTGGCACGGGTTGTCTTCTTGGCAAGCGCGTCATCATCGGCCACCCCCGTTGCAGCCAATTCCTCTGCAAACACAGTAGCAAACAAGTCCGTGCTGACCTTACCGTCCGGGCTGGCGGAGTCCCCCGCAGCGCTGTCTGTGCTCCTGTCAGCAGCACCGCCGTTGCGCCCGGATTTCTTTTTTGCGCCGCCTTCGCCCATGGCGGCTGCGAGTGCGAGACGCTGTTTATCCTTGCGCGTCATCTTACGCACCTGTGGGGCGCGGGCGAAGATGTCAATTTCGGTTTTCTTTGTCGGGGCCAAATTCAACGCTGGGGCCACAGGGGCGGCGGCGACGGCCGCCGGTACGTTCTCTTCACCCGACGTCATTGCGTTGATTCCCCCACTCTGTCGTTTTCGTTTTGTTTCGAAACTGCCGCTTTCCTGAGAAGTTGAACTGTGAAATTCCTTTCGACGTGGTAGCACTGTGTCTCTTTGAAAGGAGCTGAGTGGTTCTTTGCGGTGCTAAGGAGAGGCACTGGCTGAAGTAGGACGTGGCAAAGGTTGTCAGTGTTGTGAGATACGAGAAGAAAACCGGCAACCAAAAAGAAATCGACCTACTAGATGCGATGAACCGAGAGGAGTACAGAATCAGACAGAGAGCACAGAAGAGACAGCGAAGGTAGTTGCAGTGCAAAACTGAGGTTGGGGCGAGCAGAGAAGGGCAACAGATGCCATCTTCCGCCCGCCATATACTCACGTGTTCGCGGTCCTCTCGCCGCGCCTCAAGCCATAACTGCAGCCAGCAGAGTGCGCGGCCTTTTCTCGTTCTCCAGGTTGCACTTGTGCAAGATAGAATAAGACAAAAACAAATTGAGCGCCTGTTCCTTACATTCTTGTCATGAAGTGTCTGTTGTTTGCAAGGGAGTTTTTCTTTGACATTTTTTTTTTATGTGCGTGTGTGTGTGTCCCTGGTGAAATCCAGCTACCTCGTCGTGGTACCAGGGCCTATTACTGGTTTGACCTGTTCTGTCGCTCAGCTACTTCGCGTACCGAGTTACTTACGGAGTCAC